>JAADKT020040564.1:0-10819 GCA_011763395.2 Chrysaora chesapeakei
TTAGGCTAATGTCCGGTAACAGATTGTCCGGCACTTCAAATACAAGGCTATCACCGAATTCTGGACGCAGTGTTCCTTGTCTGGCTTTAGTTTTAAGTTTCTTCATTGGTTGGTCATCTTGGTTTAGCGCCGTGATTGTAACGTACGATTCTGGAAGCAAAAAAATACGGTTTCTTTCAAAAACGCGCAGGAGCATTTTTTGTAGTTAATTGGAAAAAAGAAAAGGGCCATTTAACTGACTGAGGCAAGGTTGTGCCATACCGTACATGCTATACTACGCTAAGCAATGCTATGCCACCTACACAATGCAATGCAATGCAGTGCAAGGCAATGCAATCCCGTGCTCTGCTTTGCTAGGTCTTTCTTTTGCTAGGCTATGTTGAAGTGACTCTAAAATGCTTTTGAAACGTATTCGCTTCGTCAACGCCCCTAAGCCACAAATGCTTCAGCAAATCATTAACCAAAAGCGCAGTTGAAAAACATGCAGATAATAAGCTTTGGAAGATGGCTTCTACATAAAACTTTGCGTGTACAAGAATAAAAACAGCATTATGTCAATCAATGTTATCGCTTGTAAATGCTATTTTCTCAATTTTTCATTTACATGAATCTTAAAAACCACAGAGAAGCAGGTAAACTTAAGATAGAAAACAAATAATATAATTAACTTTTTGCGTGTAGCATAATTGAAAAGGCGAAGGCAAATAAAGCTTTGCGTACCCATAGTACTGTGTCTGCGTTGGTGGACTACACGCTTTTTACTACATAAAGAACCTTGCTCAAGGTCTAGTTCCTAAAGTTCCTTATTTCTGGACCTCTTTTGAAGAATTGTAGTACTATAATTTTCCTTAATAGTTTCATAATCTAACTGCATATTTAGTGCCAGACTACGGTAAAGAGACACTTGCATGTCAGAAAAACTGGAAACTTTTCAAGGAAGTATTTGATGCATTACCATCTAATGCATGGTAGTGTTGACTGCAAATGAATGGAAACGGCTTCCTGATTCTTGCTTGCAGTGACAAAAATATTCAAAATGTAGGTAGTTAAAGTTTTTCGACCTTCTACATGTAGGTTCCTTAAAAACAGTTCTTTATGAATAAGCTTGTATATGATTAATCGTTGTAGGTACAGTTTCATGTTTCTGCATCAAAATTTAAAACTCGCTTTGGAATCTTCGATATAGCAGGGATTTGAGTTAGTGGGTGCAAACACTTATTATCTTCCTCCCACACTTTCGGAAACAGCTTCTTACAACAACAACAACATACAGCTGTTTCCTCAGAGTGGTACTAAGAAACAAACAGCAACCCGTTGTTGTGGTTGTTCGGGTAATTCTTGGTTGTTGTTTGCGAATAGCACGAGTCGTGTAATAAGTCTAGGTGTCGACTGTAAAATACAACCGGCATCGATGCATTAGTAGCAAAATAGATGAGCGTGAATAACATTAACTTGAATTTATAATTAATACCTTCTTTTTCTTTACTTTCATCTGCAGGTATAATATCTGCCTCAACAACAACAACAGTTAACGTCCAATCTTCACTGTCATATTCTATACTCAATTTCACACTACCCGTCTCAACTTCCTGTAATAAGAAATTAAATTATCAAATAAGGTTTCCAGCCTAAAATTTTACTGTGTTTCTTAAGAGAGGCTTCTGCAAAAGACAGCGGCTGTTCGGTCCTTTGTTTTTATTCAGAACTTTTGATGGGAATTCCGGGAATAATTTCCTTAGTTACTGCAACTGATCATAAACACGCTGAGTTCGTCGAATGCTCGTAAATGAGGAAATTGTTCCAAGAAGTCCCTTCAAAAATCCTTAATAAAAACAGGAACTGACAGCAACGGCCGCCACCTTTTGCGACAGGCTCTTTTGCAGGTGGGTTTGTGATGTCCCTCCTCGGATGCCCCCTGACACACTTTTTGCATTTGCAGCGATTTCCAGATTCATGATCTAGGAGGAATGGTGGTAGAAGGTGACAAAAACATCTTGGTATACTTTTAAACAAAGAATTCATACCGTATTTCTTAGAATACAAACCCTTTCTTTAATTAGTGCCCCCATTGAATACAGTACACGCAGTTTTTTTTATAAGCAACTTCGCTCGGCCCTAGTTAAATAAGTTGCTTATTTTTGGACCTTTTATGGCCACCTTTTAGTAGCAAAAGTTGCTTAGTAGTTGCTTAATTTCTACTGTATCCTTCTTGCCCTAAGAATGGTACAGAGGCTAGAAAAACACCGCAAAATCTAACATTGCACATAAAATGACTGGAATCATTTATCTCTGCTGATATTGTTACCATTAGAGACTTTGTATTGAAAGTTGAATGGAAATCCCTCAATGAAATGCCTCACTTAACGAAAACATTCCGTTGATATGCAAGTTTTTACGACAAATAAATGGAAATAGCTTCTATGTTGATCAATCCTCGATTGCTTACAGTGATATAAATTATCGAAAATTTTAAAAGTTGCTTAGGTTTTTTCCCTGTGGTACTATACATTGCTTAAGCTTTTAGGCCTTTTACGTCTTGATTGCTTATATGCGCTTGCTTATAACAAAGCTGCGTGTAGATGTGTTGGAGAAGATAGAAAAGCTGTAGAGATTTTTCTGGGTAGGAATCGGTTTCGAAGCTCCATTCTTAAGCCTACGCTTTGATGCTTACGTTTTTAATACCTGATAATATTATGAACCATCTAAAGTAAGTATAAAGCAAAGGGGCCTAATAAATATTATCTCATGGGTAGCAGGCGCTTTTCTAGAGCTTTGAATTTAGTTCTTCAGTTTCCAGTACCATAAGATTTATTAATAGGCTTATGTGTTTCTCGAAGGTGTCAATCTACCCCCACCCCCAATTCTTATATAAAATTTGATTCAAATATTCCAAGGTTTTATTTAAAAAATATTTCTTAGATACTTCAAGACAACAAAAGCCTTTCACCAGCCAAAGGACCTACTAGGGAAACAAGCCCAAGCCAAAGGCAACTCAAAATGGAGTCACCAAAACAACGAATGATTTTCAGAACTGATGAGCAAGCTTCAAATGTGGTGAGTTGGTTTTTTGCTGTATGAAAGTTTCCAACAGTACGGACCTCGTTCCCAGTGGTATCTGTTGCTGTCAGTACGAGGCAGTGATTTGAGCATACGAGTTCTGTAACCTCGTAGGAGTCAATGTACTATGGAAAAGTTTCCTGGCGCATCTAGTATGTTCCGCTCATTCTTTGACTCTTTTTTTTAACCTGTTTTGTGAATCTGTGAAGCTAATTCTAATATATCCATCAACCTCGTTCCTAATTTTATCTGTTGTTATCAATATGAGGCTGTCAATGAAGACCTGATTTCAGTCTGACACTAGACCTATAACAGTGCGTGCTCTGAGAAGCAGCAACAGCAACAACTCCATACCAAACACCAATCAGGTTGTTGTTGTTGCTCATAGGTGGGTGTTAATGTCTCCAAAGAGTAGGACGAGATGTTACTACAATCCTTGTCGAATTTCTTGAGGCCGGCAGCTTTAATAGCAAGAATTTTTACTAGTACTTCACCCCCCCCCCCCCTCGAATTCAATGCTCTTAGTGATATCTGAGTTTCGTGATGCGATTGTGTCAATGTCCTGTCACAAAACATATATTGACATCGGGGGATGGGGGTTTTCTTGAATAAATGATGTAGAATAACGGATCCGATTTTTTAGCAACCAGTCCTCACTTCAATCTTAGTACATTTAGGCCACAATCGAAGTCTAAACTTCACTTGCTATGAGTTTGTTGGCTACGTGGCAAACAGGCTTTGCAAAGTTTTCCTCTTTGGCCCAGTGGAATTGTCGTCGTTCGCACTCTGATCATGCAGACCAGGTTCGAATGCCAACCATTGTGGTATGCTATTCGTAAAGAAATCTATGCTAGTGTTTGCCACTCATGAAAAATGTACTTGTTAGTCTTAATCTTAACAATGCGATCCGAATCAGTGTAGTTTAACACAGTAGTGTATTTGTTTTCTTTTTTGCAGGCTGGGATATTGCCTAAGGATGATAGTCCTCTTAAAGATCGTGCATTCGACATAAAAGACTTTCTTAGCAAGCTGAGCCCTAGAAGAAGCACTGACACACAGATATCATCTAGCAATCAAGATATTTCAACGAAGCAACAAACGAAAACTTTCTCAGATCCAAAGGTACCTGTCTATTTAAACTTGTTTGGACACTTGTTCTTTCTAGAAGCTCTTTGTACACCATCGGATGCCTTTGCCGACCGCTGGGTCGCTTGGCAATGAAAGCTATTGAACAAAGAGGTTTATAAGAAAATTGACTCTTGAAGGCTACTTTGGCCGGCACTGATAATAGAAATTACAGGAAAATTAACATTTAAGGTTAAGTGAAAGGCATGAACTTATCAAGAACAAGTTTTAAGAGACCTCTGGAGTAAATCTACAATGGTATGAGAAAGTATCTTATATTTCTATCAAACGAAATATAGAAGAGAAGTTTTAGAGTTGTTAAGCACCTTGATAACAAGATCTTAGCCTTCTTGTGTTTTTTGCGAAATCAATATTTACTATACAATATTAACAGAGTAGGAAGCATATTGCTGTTTATAAACTTAAGCAATGTCTAGGGTACCTTAGCTAGGCCCTGAACAAACGATCAAACATTGTTTGCCAAGCATTCGAGAATTGTTTATCAAGCAAAATTAAGGTGTAGGTTATAAAAGCAGAGTCTGAGAAAATAACCAGAAAAGCAAAGCTTGATTCAAGGTCTAGCAGCAGGTTCTTATTTACTGGGTAGACAATGTACAGTTTCAGGCTGTAGTTTCTTAATAAACTAAAGCTATTGCTAAACTAGGAGACATGTCGAGCGCGACATTGTATTCAGCGTGTCTCTCAGAATGGCTAAACATGCGTGTGACAAGCGAGCAACATGCCCCTCCCCCGAGTCACAGAGACGAGAAATGTTTCTGTTGTCTCTCAGAAACATTCGCTTGTCTCTTGCTAAAAATTTTGTCGCGCACTGCAAACTTTCCAAGGTGGCTAAACTTGGAGACATTGAGGGGACATGTCACGTATGACAATGTCGCGCGCGACCTGTCTCCCAGTTTAGCCAGGCCTTGAGGTTCTTTTTCGTGGGTTTTTACTGTGTGTATGGAACAATTGCAATGACAACCCGGCGAATTCTTCTTAGAATCCTTGCTCGGAAAAAGACAATTATGCTTTGCTTCCAAACTTTTTGTTGCTTTTAAGGGCGTATTAAAATACGTTTCGACGTCTGCTGAAAAGAGAATGTGACCAAACAAATACGCCCTAAACACATATGCTGTTTATGTTCCTACTTTTGTGCTTTTCATAGGTGAATGAGTCTGGTAAAAATTCTGAAAATGTTGGTGACGAAGACAAAGCGAAATGGAAAACAGCAATTCGTGATTTTAATCGAAATTGGGAACTTGAATTCGAAAACAATGATCGCCATGATGATGTCAATCTGTTCAATGAAGACGAATCTTGGAGAAGTCTGAATAGTGGACTGGAAAACGAATTGAACAAGAGTTTGAATACCGAGCTGGAGAATGAATCTCGAGATATGGTAAATGAAGTAACTGATGACAAAGATTCGTATGTAAGTGAGAATAAAAGTGAGGTAGATTCGTATAAAAACCAGTCGAACCAGAATAACATGTTTGAAACTGAGGAGTCAGTACAATACTTGAGAGACACTAAAGCTACTAATGTGCCAATACTAATAGTGCAGTCACCGACTCCATCTTGCTCTGATGCATCTGATCTTGAGAGTGATAACGATGAAGTAAATGATCCTGAAGAAGGTAGGGAATGTGAGGATGATGCTGAAGAAAAGTATGCTGCAGAGCATGGTGATTTTTACGAGGGTCAAGAGAGGGGTATTTATTATAAAGAGTCTGGAGCCGATGATATTGGAAGGAAATCGATGCATGAAGGTTTTGAGATGGAAGGCGGTGATGAAGGTAAGGATGAAGAAGAAGATGTTCAGAAAAGTAAAGGCCTGAGTAAAAAATCCAAAGATAACGATGGAGGAGTACTTTTAGTCGAAGAAGAAGAGGGAGAACTGAATAACTTTGAGTTTTCAGCTCAACATGGTATAGTTCCTGATAATCAACACACCATTTCCCACGTAAAGGAAGATACAGATAGTTTAACTCAAGACAGAGAAAGTGCTGCATCAAACACCGAATCAGAAACTGTTCATTCTACTGACCAGGCAGAGACTAGCTTACTTACAAGCTGGTCCGAACATCAGCTTGGTCAAGAAATTACACGAGACAAGCAAGCGGATAATTTCATTAAATTTGAAAGTACAGAACACTCCAGTCCGGTAATTACATGGGGATCGACAAAGGTTTATGAAAGCAGCGGCCATATTGATAATTATGACGGAGATGCAGATGAGGATATTTTACAGACCAGCACAGCGTCTGCTACTGAACTTCGAATGCTTTTAGAAGAAAGCTTGCGTGAGAGTCCGGACTTTAGCGAAGGAGACGTCGAAAATGGACCATCGGATCAAAAACGTGGAAACGGTGTTTGCAACAGCATGGGAATTAAAGAAGATAATAGCTACATGTATCCAAACAATAGTGCTATTGTGTTCTCAAACAATGAACTCGATAGGTATAATCTGTTTGACAAATTAGACAATGTACTTGATGAATTGTATTGTTTGGCATTGTTGAAGTCGTCTGACGATGAGAAAGGGAGATTAGAAGCTGTGCAAGGGATTCGATTGGAAATGGAGGAATGTTGTGATGGGATACCGATCGAGAAAGTCTCTTCAGTTGTTTTTGATAGATGGATTCAGATTATTGATTCGATAGTTGAAAACAAGGACACGAAATGTCGGGATTCGGAGAAAAGACGAGAAGAGCTTCTTCGGGAGATGAGAGACGAATTGAATGTTTTGGCGAAAGAAAATTTGAATTTGTCGAAAATTTCAACCGACGCAAATAGCTTTAAAATGCAGAATGAATTGTTGAATAAACAGATAAACGGACTAGAGAATTACGTGGAGTCGTTGGAAGGTAGAATTGAGGTGCAAAGCAAGGAAAATGCTGATTTGTTACGACGCACGGAGGCATTTCAAGATGAGTTGTCAACAAAACAACAGACTATCGACAGGAATCGTAATAATTACGAGGGGCAAGTTACGCATTTACGAGACGCTTTAGCAGATGCGAATGAAACCAAGACTAAACTTCAGTCGGAGATTAAAATCAAAGATATCGAACTGAAGAAGCTTCAGAATGAGATTCAAGGAATCAGAGATGAAACTCGAACTGATTTTGAACGAATTCAAATCGACGCCATGAATCTGAGAACTAAGGTGACGGAGCTGCAGCAACAGAACGAGGCTCTTAGAACTGCAAACGAGGCTGATCAGACCATAATCAAGCACTTGGAAGCGAAACTAAAGGATTCCGAGAAATCGATAGAGGAACTAAAATCAAGAAAACGGGAAGTTCTGGTTGATTTGCAGGAATCGCGAGAAAGAGAGAAAAATCTGATGAAAGATGTCTCTGTTTTGGAAAAGGATAAAAGTGATTTGGAAAAGAATAATGATGAATTGATAAACGAAATTAAGAATTTAAAGGCTGAAAGAATCGTGTTGGAGAGAGAGTTAAGTTCGAAAATATCGATCGAAACAAAAAGTACTGAAGCTATGCTTGGCGAGTTGAAAAAATTAGAGAAATCATTGAACGAAGTTCGCAGAGAAAAATCTCTCGTGGAAGATAAATATAATAACGTGAAATGTGAGAATGAAAGACTACACAAGAGCCTGAAAGTTGCGCAGTTGCAAAAGAAAACAAAGTCTGCAATCTCGAGTTTGGACTTGAAGAATGATGGTTTAGAGTCTCTCTCTGGAACTACAAGTCCTTATGATTCCGAGGTTGAAAGTATTGATTCCTATGCTGGGTTCCCAGATGTTTCGTTCCAGAGTCCAAGTGTCGCGAAGTCGCAAAAGATGACGCCAAAAGTTAATGGATCAGCATTCTTAAACACTCCAGATCATGGAGGGATGAGTGGAAATCAGTCGTATTCTGTGGAAGATACGAGGTATTAGTCCCTTACATTCTTGTCTTTGCATTACATTGCTTCTTTTGTGCCTGTTTGTTTGCGTTGTCTTCTCATTCCACGCTAAAAAGGCACCAAGGTTTGCACCTCATTGTTTTCACTTGAGTTATCTTTCCATACAAACCATTGCTAGGGAAAGCAGAGTTATACCTATACCATTTGATTCCTCGAATTTCCTTGTCTTTTTATGTAATGCTATGCCTTGTTGTGCAATGTCATGCCTTGGCGTATAAATATGCCCTGCCTTGACTGAAATTGACTTGCTTTTGCCAATGCCTTGACTTGTCTCGCCTTTCGTTTGGCAATCGTTTGGTTTGAGGTACCATGCCATTTGTCGTGCAATGCGATGCCTTACCGTACAAACTATGCCATGCCTTAACTGGAATCGCCTTCCCTTTTTGATGCTTTCCTCTGCTTAGTCTTGCCTTTTTTTGCCTTTCCAATAATTTGGGATGACATGCCTTGCAATTCGCAATTGCGATTCGCCATGCCATGCCTTACCTTGCAAAGCTATGGCATGCCTTGACTTGAATTCCTTGGATATACCTTGTCTTTACAATGCTTTGTCGTGTTTTGCAATGCAACACGTTGCCTTGCAATTCCTTGTCTCTTTTTGCCTGTCTCCTCAAGGCTAAATCTCTTAATTTCCATACCATTGCCTTGACTTGACTTGACTTGACTATGAATTTGTCTTGTCTTTTCAATGCCTTTTTTTGCATTCCTTTCCTAACTTTGCCTGCCCATTGCTTCAATTTCCTTTCTTTCCCTCAATGCATTGTCTTGGCATTTCCATTAAATTTGCTACTTCTATGCCTTTAACCTTCATTGTTTTTTGGTGCTTTAATTCGCATCAAGCTCCCACGAGTTATCTCTAGTTCTATGTTCTATAAGTTCTATTAGACCTATGTTCTTTGCATCAAAGATGATTAATAAGCTTAACCTTTTTCGACATTGCAGATCCTGGCTTCGAAATATGGAGACGAAACTACAGCAGACAAACAAGGTCCTCAGATCCGTAAAGAGAAGCCCACATGTGAAGATTTAACAATGAATTTGTTCATCGTTTATAGACATTGGACATTGTTGGTATATAATATCATTTTGAGGTATATTTATCAAGACGTGTTATGCTTCCAGAAGTTTAGGTAGGAAGGCTTTATTTTTGTATTTTGTATGACAGTATTCAGGGACACAGTTGTATATGATGTATGTTTCATTAACATAGTTCAGAAAGGAAATGCATAATGTTTTTAGAATATTCAGTTCGATTTTGATTTGTGTGCTTTGTGACTATGATGATGATGATAATAATGATTTTGTGATGATGGTGATGATGATGAGGATGATGATGATGATTGTGATGATGTGTTGATGACGATGAAGACGATGATGATCATGATCATGACGATATTACTAACGAAGCTGGAGTTGAGTTTAATGACCATGATGTTGTGACTGTGTTGATGATTATGATGATTCTGATGATCATGTTCATGATGATGGCAATCATGGTGAAAATGATGGTGATAATGGAGATGACAATGATCATGATCATGATTATGATGATAGTGGTGGTAATAATGTTGTTGATGATGTTGATGATGATGATGGTTGTGGTGGTAGGGGTGGTTGTGGTGATGATGATTATGATGAAGAAGACGATCATAATGATCATGATGATGTTGCATGATGATGCTGCTGCTAATGACGATGATGATGATGATTATGATTCTCATGATGATGATGTTTATGATGGTAGTGGTGATGATGATGATACTGATGATGGTGATGATGATGTTGATAGTAATGATGATTATGATGGTGATGATGATGATGATGATGATGATGATGATGATGATGATGATAATGATGATGATGATGATGATTATGTTCGTACTCATAATAAAGGATGATGATTATGATAATGATGATGATGATGAGGATGATTATGATTATCATGCTTATGATGATGATGATTGTTATGATTATGATAGGTGTTTCGTTCAAAAAGCTATATATCAAAGGAATGAAAACCTATTTTTACACATGAAAATTGAAAATGTTTGGAGCCATGCCATATTACTAACCACTGAAACATAAAGAATTCTTTGAACAATATAATTTTAGACAATATCACAGAGCTAGCCTGCGGCGCTGTTTGCACGATGTAAATAGCACAAAAACATGGCGGCCAGTGGGCTATAAGCCGAACCTTTGCTGAGATGAACGTGAACACGAGGAGGAATCGCGCAAATTGTCCGCGAAAATTTCGTGCGACATCCATACAAGATACCGATATCTAGTAAGGTTTATGATGATGGAATAAACAAGGGTACATGAAGTCGTTCTGTTGGTCAAAATTGCTGATTTAAAGATGAGAAAATGGCGCATTTTGATAGTTGCGTATTCTCCCTCGCAAGAGGAAAGAACGTCACGAAAAAGCTTTGTGTTAACCACAAATTGTTGCGCCAGGAAACGCTTAGGTTACCTTTTAAATTGCACAGGAAATCACTGTTAGTCATGGCACGTACCCTGTTGCTCGCCCTGTTGTGTTTTTATTTTTGCATTAGGGGTGCCTTGCGTTTGACAACGATGAACTAAAATGTTGTGTTCATCATTGTTGCATTGTTTTGGCTTGCTGGAGAATCCGTGCGAGCTCATGCACTCACAAAACTTCAAGTCTTTTTCAAAATATTCCCTTCGCAGTTTCCTACTCCGC
>JAADKT020040675.1:0-10818 GCA_011763395.2 Chrysaora chesapeakei
CAAGAATTTTTAAAATCTGCCCAGCAGTTCACAAGAAAATCGGCATTTTCGAATCTCCGTCTGAATGGGACATTGCCTCGCTTGGATGTGGCCTAATTTTGAATATTATTCTGGCTGTTTTTTCATATGAAAATAAAGCAATAAATGGATTTTCTTGGACTGGAAACATGTAAATCATATCGCCCTATCATATCCAAATGGATTTTTAAGTTTTTATTCCAATTTCTACGGGAAATTAGACATTTTTCGAATCTCCGTCTGAATGGGACATTTTGCCTCGTATTGGTTCTTGACAAAAATCGAATATCATGCTGGCCGTTTCAGATAAAATTACAAAATTTGCTTCTTACAGCAAGAACACACATACCATGAGATATCTTTTTGCAAAAAAATTTTTGAAATTTGTCGCAACATTTACGAGAAAAATGCGATTTTTCGAATCTCCGTCTGAATGGGATATTGCCTCGTTTCCGTGGGGCCTAAATCGCGAATATCATTCCGTGGATTTTCTGGCTTATTTTTTACAATTTTGAGCAAATCAGGAGTGAATTACGACAGAAAATACATTATCAATTCAGATGTAAAAAATCTTTTACCTGTTTCACTCCGTCGCCAAACAAATGCAACTTATTGGCGAATTTCCTTCTGAATGGTACATTTGAATTTAATTCTCCTTTCCAATCTCATTCTCATTCTGAATCTCATTCTCCTTCTGAATGGGATGCGGTGCAGCTTCGACACCAGAGAGAAACTCGCCCCAAACCTCTTGGCGCACCGAAGTTTCCCGGATGCTGAATTGGTGTATTGTATTAATAATGTAATGTTTGCTTTTTGGCTCAAGGTTTTCCTTGTTTTGTTCAATAAATATGTATTTATCGAATGTTTTGTTAGTTGGCATAATAAATGGGTTTAATTAGTCTCTGCTTGTTGTTATTGAACATACAATAATCCAAGAAGATACAGGAAAAAGTTGTCGCATACTCTGGAGTAAAAGGAGCCTTCGTCAACATTGGTTCCTTAAAGCAATTATAGCAAACCACCAAAAATCCACCAAAAGGTCCCAGGTCCCAAAGTCCCACATTAATAGTCCCAAGTCTCATGGTCCCACCTTAATGATGCCACCTAAATGGTCCCACCTTTAATGGTCCTGGGTTCCATGGTCCCACCTTAATGTTCCCACCTTAATGGTCCCACCTTTAATGGTCCCGGGTCCCAGGTCTCATGGTCCCACCTTAATAGTCCCACCTTAATGGTCCCACTTTAATGGTCCCAGGTCCCATTGTCGCACCTCAATGGTCGCACCTTAATGGCCCAACCTTTAATGGTCCCGGGTCCCATAGTCCCACCTGATGGTCCCGGGTCCCACTTTTCCGGTTTGCCCTTCTTGTTGTCATATTTTGCAGATGATATTATTGAAACAAATGTTCTACAAGGTTAGTTTCGAACTCAGTTTTTTGCAATCGTGATCCATGTTGTGTAATTTCAGATTTTTATTTGTGATGCCTAAGTACTATTATTAATTTTCGTCATACTATTGCAGGCGATATTATGGAAGGAAATGTTCTACAAGGTTCGTTTCTTACTTTATTTTTTCAATTTGATAGATGTTTAGTTATTTTTTTTATAAGTATTTGTATTCCCCTTAGCACTATTAATTCTTTTTTCATTCTTCTAAAAGAGATATTTTTGAAACAAATTTTATACAAGGTTCGTTTCTTACCCAGTTTTTGCAATCTTGATCATTGTTTGGTTACTTTTAGATTACTTTATGAATTATTATTACTTTTGTCATATTGCAGATGATATTATTAAAACAAATGTTCTACAAGATTCCTTTCTGACTCAACATTTGCAATCCCAATCCATGTTTAGTTATTCTTTAGATTACTATTCATGATGCCTTCAGCACTATTATTTCTTTTTTACCATAACCAATAAGAGTCAGACAAAACTTATATTTTTACTGGACAAAACTTTTATTTCTACTGGACAAAGCTATTAATTCTACTGGACAAAACTATTACTACTGGACATAACTTTTATTTCTACTGAACAAAACTTTTATTCCTACTGGACAAAATTTTCTGTTGCTTGCAACATGCCCATGAAGAACACAAGCCACACAGTCCACATGTGCTCAGCAATCACCATTGCGGAAGAACATGAAGGGGACAGTGATAATAATACAGTGTAAGTACATGAAATTACTTGTTGTTTTATCTTTATTCTGTTGTGGAATCAGTTACAAGTTCAGTTGAGCAGGACTGGTAGATTATTGAGTGTTCATGATCATGCTTTCTAGGCAAAGCATCGTTTAATAAGCTAATGGCCTAAGGAAAGAAAGACTCTCTGTGCGTGCAGTACTGTCTTAAGTGCTAGGCCCATGCCCATCCAATTGGTACCTTACTCTGCTTTACTTCATTGATGCTTCATATGTGGATATCATCAGTATTACTAATTATTTTTTGTACAGATACTGCAGTGTGTGTTCAGTAAAAATGTGACACACATCCAAGTTTTGTTGGAAGTGCAAGAGTGACCAATCTAAAGTTGGGAAGACACTCCTTTTGTCCAACAAAGTTCTCCTGCAACAACAGAGACTTCACCAACCCCAGTATCTTTTCCTTCAAGGCAATGTGCATCACCATTTCCTACATTTTGGAAGCAAGGGTTTGGCGATCAAAAGTATCAAAGCATACCTAGGTCCTTTGATTAATTTTTCAAAAACAACACATGAAAAGTATTCCACCTGAAAATAAAGCAAAAGTTGAAGTGAAAGAGAATTCTATGATTAATATTGGCCTGAAAGCATTGAATGGAGATGTTCTGAAAA
The DNA here is from genome assembly GCA_011763395.2 of Chrysaora chesapeakei. NCBI lineage: Eukaryota > Metazoa > Cnidaria > Scyphozoa > Semaeostomeae > Pelagiidae > Chrysaora > Chrysaora chesapeakei. Next base: position 2,834 of record JAADKT020040675.1, read on the forward strand.
CTTTTATGGGAAAGCTGCTTCCATTTCTTGTTCCCAGAGATGCTACCTATTCCCTCATACGTAAGAAAGCTGTGGCCAAGTGGACTGTATTTGACTGCAATTTTGACGGAAACCAAGAATATGTTGTCACATATGATGATGGTCGTGAAGCTAAGTTCATGTCAGGAGGATGCAAAGATCGTTTTAGCTTGCAGCATTATAAGCTGGTGTTTGGCAAGGAATATAAAAGGATAATTTTGTATGTATGTCCAAACAAGGATTTCAAAAAAGGAAGTTTTCCTGACAATGGCAAAATGGCTATATTCACCCTCAGTTATGACACTGATCTCCAGAAGTTGAGCATTTTGCAGACATCAAATTACCAAAAATTTCTTTAACATTTAGGCCAAGGGGCAATGTGATGAAGTTTCGAAATCATACCATGTTTTGTTACTAACATTTAGGGGGTGGTGGTTTGAACTTAAATCTTTGGTGATAACATGAAAGCCTGCGTTTAACATCTTTCGATTTTGATAACATTATAATCTCGTGTGTAATGTACAGTTCCTGAAACTAGGCTCTAGCCACTTTGAACAGTTCTTACAACGATGGAGGTAATTGGCTTACCAGCTTACCATAGAATGTAAAAAGTTTTATGATATCCAAATGTTGCAACAATTAAAGCTATAAATAATGTCACCAAAATCGTTTTGTCCTATCTAATTGTTGCTTTGCATAATGAAGGTATGTTTTGATGGTATGGTGGTTCTTTCTATCAAAAGTATATCATCTTCAGCATGCACAGTCACTTTATGCTGTTTGCATAAACATTTACTTTTCAGACTGCAACCACACATTCTTCAATATATGGGGTTCTAACATGCAGGTTCTTATTATACTGTTCTTGTTTAGTTTGTTTTCTATGTATTTTAGTTTTGTTTGTTATTGGCACATTTCTATATTTTCATTTTTTCTACATGAAGCACTCTATTGTTTATCAATGTTGCATAATTTTTGTGGTATCCCGTCATGCTAGTTTCATGTTGTCTATTTTTCAAAAGAACATCTCACTTGACGAGATAAGGCTGGTTTTTTGCAATTTTAACAACGCACAGCATTTTTTAGAATTGAGTTGATTTGCCTATCGCTTCTAGTCTGTCTTTGTGACTCAAGTTATGGTTATGGTGTGATTAGGTTGCTGTCCATTCACCAAACCCTTCATCAAGAAGAGAAACTGAAAAGCATCCTGCCACTCAGCTGGCCTTTTGAGTCCAAAATGATGTATGATGTTGCTAAAATAGTGATCATAATCATTTACTCATTCATACTCAATTAGATGCTTTCTAGTACAATTTATTTCATTAGCTGGAACAGTTTCAAGAAAATTTGGCATTGCATTTTGCCTTTCGGGCAAGTACTATGGAGAGTCTGGCCTTCCTTGTATCGCCTAATGCCAGGATGGCTATCCTTTACTACTAGATGGTGTGTAATCTGAAGATGACTCTGTATCAGAGTAATTGTTTCCGAAAAAACCACAAACTTATCGTCCATCTTCCTCAATTACAGCTACACTCTGCGCAATTGTTGATTTTCTTCAACCTGATCTTCAACACTGAATCATTCTTGTACTCTTGTAGCATTCTTACATAGCTCTTTATATTGTGGGTCGGAAGGTAAAAGCAGATTGGTTTTGCTCCATAAACCTGGACCCATTCTTTTAGGACAGCTAAACACCAATCAAGTTGGCATTGCCCTAACAAATGCCTGTCTTTTCTTTTAGGTTCTGCTTGTGAGGTTTTCCAGGTGTACTCTTTCCGAATCTCAAATCTTGTTGTAGTATTAGCAGCTTCTTCGTTTGAGAGTTTGTGAACTAGACGCAAATGATGTGTAGTGATGCTGTATTCATTTATTTTTGGCAAAGTCTGATTCGGCAAATCTTGAAGCCGCATCTGGGAACATCTAAATTTTCTGACACTGTAGTGGAGAAATTACAAATCTAATTAAAGAATGGCACAAATTGAAGTATTGACAAGAATTTTGTCAACATTAAAGAGTCCGATAAAAGTCATAACTGAGTTCTTTGTCACTGTTTAACTCTGCTTGGGTGGGCCATTAAAAATTTTAACTCTGCTGGGAGTTTTCACTATCTACCCTTTATTTCAGATTCTTTAAGTCTGATTGCAATGAATCACGATGAAAATATTAAATTATACATAGAAATATTTGTTGCTTATTGTCACATAATGACCCAAAAAACACACAAAAGATGCTCAAACTTTTAACTCTCTACTGAAAGCAAGTTATCACGGTCAATTAACCTATATATAAACTAAATGTTGTTTCCTCAAAGTGAAAATATACTTGAACATAGAGGGCTAATTTTTATGCTTACTTGGCATCTTGAAAAATCAATTACTACCTTTTTCGTATTAAATCATGTAGGGCATATACTTGCAGTCAGACATAGAATTTATATCATAAGTTTATATCAGGGAAAAAGGCCAAGAAAACCATCAGATTTTTCTTACCACCTATTTTACCCATGCTTCTTCTGTTTCCATGAGCCCCGCTCTGATATTACAACACAAAATTTTGGAATCAGGGTTGACTGAGCGAAGAGAAATATCTTCATAGCTTCTGGTTTGGAGGTCCGAAATACAGTGTTTCAAAAATAAGTAACAGTGTTGGAAAGCCTCCAAATTGCAATGCAAACATGTATATTTAACAAAATATTGGTTCATCCTTGGTATTTTGGACAGGCAAAGTGGATAAAAAAAATTATCTTTGGGCGGGCAATACCGCCGGTCCCCCTTGGCTTGATGCCTGGTTTGTAGCCACCAGTAGGAGTTCATATTAACTGATGATGATCACAGGACGATCAAAACATGATTTCAAAACTAAGAAATTTCATTTTTCTGTCAAATTTCTGTCAAGTTTCCTTGTCTTACATTCTTCTGGAAATATAATTCATGACTTCTCACATGTACAGTTGCTTCTGAATGATTGCAAAGAAAAGAATTAAAAGCTTTCCTAATATGGGCAATCAATTTCATTAGTGAGCGTGATCATGTGACAGAGAACTAAAATTGAATGATAATTTGCTTCATGCATATAAGATTATGTATTGAGAGATATGTGTTTGTCATCAAAACTCATAGGGTCAATTGGAAAATAATACCTTACCTTTTATTACCCAGTATGACCAATGTTGGCATTTTGCCAACAGCCACAGTGCCTGGGGCATTTTACACCACTGAGCCCCCCGTAGTAATGGACCTGATATTGCCTTTCTGACAGACAGAATAGATGGGCTTAATTTTATTACCTGTCATGTTCAGTATTCTCTTTTCCATATTGTATGATTCTTCTTTTAGAAATTCCATAAAAACTAAAAGAATCAGAAACTTTAATTAGGTCATAAAGTTTTATTTAACTGCAGATTGGCAAAGAAGGTTGTCATTCCCAGTAACATGGTAATGTGTAAAATGTCTTTTATGAAACTAAGGAATGACATATTTCAATTACTTTCACACGTGTTATCAAAATGAAACTTCGAGCTCCTTGGATTTCTGATACAATTACACAAAGCATTTTTAGGACACCGTTTCAAGTTTCAGGACATGTCAGGACAGGTTAGTTTCACATTACCTGAAGAAATCTGCGGTCCCAAAATATGCAAATATTTTACATCCTTGAACTAGCCATCTGGATTTACAGGTGGGGCTGAATCATGGCTTGTTGATTTGGATTTATATTCGAGGAGGTCTCTTTAAATAATACTCATGAGGCCTTGTGCAAGTCATAAAAGATCAGCAACACATTCAAAAAGAACAGCAGGAAGCACAAATCGACAGTTCTTTAACAACTAATGAACATTTTCTAGAGCTTGCTCAAAGTTTACAACGACTTGCTTCTGATGTTTCTGCCGTTAATGCCAGCCCATCACCAGCTCCTTACAAGTTTTTCTCCCTTGCGTCTGCCAAATCTTGTTGTCCCGGAATACAAAGGCTTGGGACAAAGTTTGGATGGATTTCTTGAACAGCTGTGCAATTTGTTTTACTCTGCAGTAATTGCATCCCAGTTCTGGCTGACTTATTAAAAGCAACAATGTCAAAAAGATGCCAGAGCGTACAATGCGATTCTCGATGCTGAAGTCAAGACAATCCCACAGCAGCACCGAAAGTATTGCATCTCCAACGCTATAAACAATGTGTCAAACTTTTGGAGACAAAATGCAGAAAACCGCGGGATCAGCAAATTCGGGAGCTTGTGGCTGTTTTCCAGACAATTATACAGCAGCCGTGGGAGTCAGTTGTGAGCTTCGCTCATCGTTTTACAGGAACGCAGCGTGAGTTTGGAGAAATTGATTCCAGGTATCCATCATTCTTGTTGATAATGGGAGCAGTGAGTTGGAACTTTTTTATTCTTTCATCAACAAAGTCTATGATAATATTTCTAAGGAACTGGTCAGCAGAGAAATTAATTTTATGTCTTTACAATCAGTAATCTCTGCTGCTCTGAATTAACTATCACTAAATCAGGTTTTAATTAATTTGCAAGTAGCAGTAGCTTAGCAGTAAATGTTGTTTCTCCTAGGCCTAGTCATTCGCATTCCCACCAATGTGTTTCCTGTTTGTGTAGCCAGGACACTAATTATGAGCCAGTTTCTAATCAGGCTGCTGAGGCCTCGCCGAGTAGTCCTTCCTGGCCCCCTTTCAGTGGTCACCGCTGTAATTTTTTCAAAAACCGGGATGTTTCTAAGGGAACTTTTTTCGTCTTTAATCGCAGTATAAGGCACCCTGTGAGTTGCCAGGGGGAAATTGCACGTCAGGATGCCAGCACAAGTGCCTGTTGTGTTTTAAACCTGGCTGCAAAAATTTGCTCATTATAATAACAATGATAATAATGTTGTAAGGCCTCAGGTTAACGTTGTCTCTTCTGACGCACATCCCAGTATTTCTGCTAATGTGGCTGTTGACCCCCAAATTATTGCAGATATTTCTACTCGTATTGCCTAATTAAAACAAAACAGGATGGCTTCTCAGTCTGCTCAGCCCACCCCACCCATCCCTCTTCCTATCTCCTCGTGAGCTGCTGCTCAACTGCAAGCTAATGGTATTCAACAGGTTCCTATTGTATGGGAGAATAGTAAATCTTCTGTGTTTTCAATGCTTGTTGTTGGCAAACTGGTCCATCTTGTTTGGTCAAAATCATTTAAGGCAAATTCATGCTGTAACTGATCATGCTAATCTTTCCATTAAGATTAATCATCCTTCTTTGAATTTTACAGTCTTTTGCAAAGATAAGAATACATTTGCTATCTATCCTCATCTTTCTAAGAATTTGCCTTTTATTTCATCTTCAAGTAATGCTTTACCTGCAGCTAATGTAACACCTCCAAGTCATGTTAATGCTTATGTTCACTTTCTATTAACTTCTCCAATTATCTACACCATTGCCAAATTTGAGCCATTTCCTCCTATTCAAGCTTTTAGCTGTACTCATAATAATAATCAGACTGTCTCTCCTTCTCCTCATAAGAAGCGTATTGTTGTTCGCAACCTGTCTGAGCACCATTACCAGGTCCCCAATAAGTGGACCTTAAATAATTCCCCAGATGACCCAATGAGTGTTGCTCGTCCTGTCCCTGGAGATCTTGCTCAGGTTGGTCTTTTCTTTGCCAAGTTTCTTCTTGCAACACTATCCAAGTCTTACGTTGCTTCCAATGCATGTAAGTTAATCTATAAGTTGTATCCGGCTGCTCGTACTATCTTAGCTTCCCAAGGTCGTTTAACAGGCTTGCTTCAAGCCTGCCTATATTTCAAAATGGATGGTTCTGCAAGAGGTGGAACTCATATTCCATCACTTAATCATGAGCTTTTTCAAATGCTTACAAAATTACTTTGCTTTTGTTACTTATATAAAAATGTATAAAAAAGAGTAAAATTTCATAATTAATGTTTGCATTTTTAGTTTCCTTTAAAAAAAATTGCTTTGCCCTTTCTTATTCTAGAAGGGGAAGTCTGTAGTAGGAACAGCTTCAACGATAATAAAGTACTCAATGTAAACCCTATGTATGGTATGTTGCACGTTATGAACTTTCCGTATATTCTATCTATGTACGTCAATAAATACTTGTGACAAACCTAAGAACTTTCTGCTACCTTACTTATGAACGGATAAATTGTAACTATGCCATAAATCACATGATATGTAAAACTCTATGAATACTAGCTCTGTAAAGTTAGAATTTTGGTCACCTTATAATTGCAATGTTAAAACTCTGTCTCTGTCTTGTCTTATTTTCTACTGCGTCAGAGCAAATTCTGCTACACTGTACTAAAGTTTGGTACAATTCAATTAGTCACGTGACCACAAGATGCCCATATTTGGAAGGCAGTCACAAATAAATTCACATGTCTATTTATAGATATTTCTTTTCATGGCCAATCAGAACGATACATACACCAATCAACCTGTCTAATCAAGGACTTTTATATGATATATAATTTATTTACTATATTTCGTATTCATTAATTATTATATGTATGACATCATACATCTTAATTAGAGAATAATGTCTAGAATGTCATTTCTTTGTCAAATAAAAACATTTTACACTGCTTTAGAACAATATTTCTAAATGAAAACAGCTCTTTTTACAAAAAAAGCTACTTTTCCATGAAAAATCACCAATAACGCATTGCCTAGCAACATGTCACGTGAATGATTAAATTTCAAAGCTATATTCAGAATACCCATTCCCAGAAGATACTTTGTACCATGTTTGGTTATTCTATCATGTATAGTTTCTGAGATAACTATGGGGCAAAAGTTGATCCAATGCCCCAGTACAGATAGGGTTAATGTAAATCTAATTTCATGGACAAATTAAGGAACACATCTTTTACTAATTATGGTTTTAGCTTAGTCCACTTTTTTATGTTCTAGATATTGATACAAACAAACATACAAACAATGAAGCTTTAAGAATAACACAGTGAGAAGAGGCATGGCTTATGTCATCTAACAGTCATCCCTGGGTCAATGTTGATGTGGAGACTATGTAAAACACAAACACTGATTGTAGTGTAGAAACTGTCAGTGCAAGAAGCTGCCCATCAAGGTCTTTTGCAACAGACCTTTTTACCCAATTCATTTTGGTTGCTAGATTGGCAATTGAAAACGAGGCGATGGTTGTAGCTGACCTAAGTGCACATTTGTCAATCCAGTTCTTTGGTTAGCTTTGTCTGGTTTGGCTGGTGACATTCTTGGGTTATTTACTGGTATTAATGGATCAGTTCAAATCACTGTTACCCAAAAAGAAGGCTGTTAGCTCTCTTGAAGATTTAAAAAGTTTAACTATAAAGGAACTGAAAGTGATTTTAGCTGCTTACAAGGAAAAAATGTCTGGGTCAAAGGCGGACCTTTTTCTGAGGGCCTATGCAATCCTTTCTCGGATACAGAGGCAAGAAGACGACATTTTTTGTTCAACAACCCAAGCTGAAGCACCAAACGAAGATCAGTGCACTTATGAAGCAATTTTTAAGAATAAATGCAGCCATTTGCCATGGACATCCAATCTAAGAGGGACTGCAGTTTTTTCTTTTGTTCAACTGTATGATTATCTTGTCATTGGAACAACGAAATTCAAGCACATCAAATTGAAAAGTACAGTCTGCAAAAGGCTTGAATCCTTCCAATTCTTCTATGAAGGGTATATAAGATCATTCTCTGTGGCAAAAGATTGAAATTCTATCTTGATGTTCGTATGAAAGCTTCAATGAAGAACACCTTGTACAAAGTTATTGTTGTTCTATCAAATGATTCTGGTGATGTTTTCTCTGCAGCCTGCACATGTCCTGCTGGTGCCAGTGTAGCTGGTTTTGGCAACTGTAATCATGTTGGTGGTGTGCTTTTTACATTGGAGGATTTCAACAGAAAAGGTTATCAGAACTGTCCCGAGCCTGTTTCTTGCACATCTAAGTTATCTGCTTGGAATGTTC
>JAADKT020040786.1:0-10808 GCA_011763395.2 Chrysaora chesapeakei
GGTGTAGGCATTTTCGTTGTGGAGGGGAATCTCCTGATCGGGCGGGTACTCGGTCGATGTGTAGACCTTTCCGGACACAAGGCTCCGCGGTGTGGAACGGTTGGTGTACTCCAGCAAGTCCCCAACGCTCGTCGACTCGATAATGTTCTCGAATTCGCCGGTACTTGATACCCGGAAACCACGGAACAATAAGGCACCGTACCGGTGAAGGAGATCCCAAATGCGCTTCTGGTTGGCTGCCGTCCATTGGGCAAGATCCAGTCCATCGATCGCCGGTCTGAGCACGAGGGGCATGCCCTTCGCCCTGTCTGGTATTTCCTCACGGACGAACTTGGTTGTATCCTCGGGCACAGCCTCGCGTTTCGCAAACTTGAGCCGGCCGATTCGATCCAATGTCTTTCTATTCATCGCCATGCTCCCGACCAGGTTTTTCCATACCGCGCCCTTTGCGTTTCAATTGTTTGAGATTTTGCATCCTACGACTCTTGACTGCCTGATGACGCTCTGACTTTCTCCGCCGCTCCAAATCGGCGATTCTTCCATTTAAGGTACCCAACTGGATATCGGGGTCCTCAATGACGAGGTTTAAAAGCGTTTCGAAATTTTGGGTGATTTCTTTTATGGTAAGCAAATCGAATAGGTCGGTGTTGTACTCAAAATTACCCGATAGAATGCCGGCCTGTTCCTCGATGGTCAGCATGAGGTCGAATTTGGCAACCTTGTGTTCGCGTTCCGTCGGGGCAAAGTGAAGACCGACCAGGTTCAAATCGCGCTTTGGCAGGTTCTGGAAGACAAAGCGCACCTGGTAAATGGGCAAATGGCTCAAATCCCGCTCGGGCTTGAGTGCCTCCACGACCTTTTCAAAGGGCAGGTCTTGATGGGAATATGCGCTAAGGGTGTTCTCCCGGACCTGTAACAGTAGATCCCGAAAGGTGCTCTCGGTCGAAATTTGGCTGCGGAGCACAATGGTATTAATGAAGAAACCGATAATGTTCTCGGTCTCGGCCCGATTGCGGTTGGCGATTGGGCTACCGACACAGATATCATCTTGCCCGCTGTATCGGCAAAGCAAGGCCTTGAACGCCGTGAGCAGGACCATGAACATTGTCGTTTCATGGACACGGCTCAAATCGTGTAGCCTTTGATTGAGCTCGGGACTCGATTTGAAGCCAAGGGTGCTTCCGTTAAAGGTTTGCGCGGCAGGCCGCTGACGATCCAATGGCAAGTTAATCAATTTCGGCGCGCCTTTCAGCCGGTCCACCCAGTACGCCAACAGCCGATCGGCTATTTTGCCTTGCAGCCAGTCGCGTTGCCAGTGGGCAAAATCGGCGTATTGTAAGGTCATGGCCGGGAATGATACGGTTTCCCGATTAGTTGATGCGTTGTAATGGGAGACCAGTTCTCGGACAAAAACACCTACCGACCATCCGTCACAGATAATGTGGTGCATATTGACGAGCAGGATATGTTCCCCCGGTTTGGTTCGGAACAAGAGAATACGGATCAACGGACCAACCGTGAGATCGAAGGTCTTGCGAATCACTCTGCCCCCCAATTCGTGAACCAGGGAATGGGCTTCTGATTCTTGCCTGACGACTAAATTCTCAAAATCGATCAAAGGGATTTCGAGCCGGAAATCATCAAGAATCACCTGAACCGGTTCACCGCCATCCTCTGGAAAAACGGTCCTCAAAACCTCATGTCTCCGAACAATTGCGCGGAAACTCGTCACGATCGCCTGAACATTCAATGGACCGAGCATCCTCAGTTGGAGAGGCATGTTGTAGGCCTCGCTACTTCCTTGGAAGCGGGTGATAAACCACAACCGTTCCTGGGCAAAGGACAGGGGCAGTTTTTGGTTGCGAGGGACAGGCACCATGGGGCTCTGCTCAGGGTCGGATTGGGATTGATCAACACGGACGGCGAGTTCCCTGATGGTGGGCGTTTCAAAAAAGGCGCGAACCGGCAACGCGACATTGAAAAGCTGCTTGATTCGGGTAATCACCTGGGTAGCCAGCAGGGAATGGCCTCCCAATTCGAAAAAGTTATCTGCCAGTCCAATGTTGGGTTGTTTGAGCACATCGATCCAGATATTGGTCAACAACTCCTCGGTCGGTGTGCGCGCTTGGTCACGTCGCTCGTCATCGACTGTCGGCGCCTCCGGCTCGGGAAGTGCTCGGTGATCGATCTTGCCATTGGGAGTCAGCGGCATGGTGTCTAAAACGACGAATGCCGAAGGGATCATGTATTCGGGCAAGTTCATCTTCAGTTGCCCTTTGAACCAAGCGGCGTCGGGCGGTGCGGTGACCGAACCCAGACCGGTCTCACCGTAAGCTGCAAGGACTCTGTCGCGTAACACCAGGTAGGCGACCAGATGTTTACCCGTAGCATCCTGGCTCATGACTACGACTGCCTGGGCCACTGACGGGTCTTCCAAAAGTCGGGCTTCGATCTCACCCAACTCGATGCGGAATCCACGGATCTTGACCTGATCATCGACGCGACCGCGGAACTCGATGCGACCATCGCCGAGGTATGCTACGGTGTCACCGGTTCGGTAGAGGTAGGCACCGGACAACGCGGCAAAAGGATGCGGCACGAACCGCGTGGCGGTCAAGCCAGGCCGGTTGTAGTAACAGCGGGCCAGCCCCTTACCACCCAGTAACAACTCGCCGTTTACCCCGACCGGGACAGGGTTCAGTCGGGGATCCAGAACATAAGCTTCGGTGTTATTCAAGGGTCGACCGATGGGAATATTGGTCCCACTCGCCGACGTCGCGGTCACCGATTCAAAGATGGAGAAGGTGGTATTCTCGGTTGGCCCGTAACCATTGATGAGCCCGCGCGGTGCCGCCGTTTCTAACACATGCGCGACCGGTTTCGGTTCCAGGGCTTCGCCACCTACGATCAGGTGAACCATATCCTTGAAACACGATGGGAAACTGGCCGAAACCTGGTTGAACAGTGCGGCAGTGAGGAACATGGTGTCGATTTTCCTGCTCGTGATCAACCTGGCAAATAAATCGGCCGCCAATACGCTCTCGCGATCCAGGCCGACCATGCGGCCGCCCATCAACAGGCTACACCAGATTTCGAAGGTCGCCGCATCAAAGGATACGTTCGATAGATGGCCCATTACCGTATCCGGACCAAGCCGCACGTCATTTTGGTTGTACACCAACGCGACGATGTTTCGGTTGGAGACGGCGACACCCTTGGGTGTTCCCGTGGAGCCCGATGTGTAGATCAGATAGGCCAGCGATAACGGGCTGGAGAAGACATCCGGTAACCGCTGCTCACGATCAGCGACGGCGCCGATGAAACCGTCGATGTGCACGGTTTCGCTTTCGGGGAAGGCGAAGCAAAGTTCAGTCTGCTCCTTTTTGATCAGGAAACGAACTTCACCATCGGCAACCATCCAGGCCAGACGTTGCGCGGGATAGACCATGTCCAGCGGAACGTAAGTCCCGCCAGCGTACAGGGTGGCCAGGACCGAAACGATGAGTTCCGGCGAACGCTCCAGATAGATACCGATCTTGGTCTCGCCTGCAACGCCCCTCCGACACAAATTGAGCGCGAGCCGCCGGACCCGCTCCTGCAGCCAGGCATAGCTCAGTTGATGGTCGCCAAAAACCATGGCGATGGCATCCGGTGTCCGGTTCGCTACTCCGTAAAAGCATTGGGCAACGGTTTGATCGTGGGGGAAAACCTCTTCTGTTTGATTCCACTCGCGAATTATCTGCAAACGCTCACCCTCACTAACCATCGGTAGTTCGAACACCGAACGGTCAGGGTCGGCAACGATGCTCTCCAGCAGTACGCGGAAATGGGCCAGCATGCGGCAGATCGCCGCCCCCTCCCACAAATCAGTGCTGTACTCCAAGACACCGCTCAATCCGTCGGGGGTTTCGGTCATCGCCAGGGTAATATCGAATTTTATCTGGCTCGTCTCGAAGGAGAGCGGTGCGAAACCCAGGCCGGGCAGATGGAGTTGACCCTCGGGCGCGTTTTGCAGGGCGAACATAACCTGGAACAATGGCGCGTGGTTGAGGCTACGCTCCGGTTGCACCACCTCAACGATTTGTTCGAAGGGTAAATCCTGATGGGCGAATGCGGCCAGCGCTTTCGTCCTCATCGTAGCCAGGTAATCGGTAAAGCTTTGATTGCCGAGTTGACCGCGAAAGACCAAGGTGTTGACAAAAAAACCGACCAAGCCCTCTAACTCGCGATGGTTCCGATTGGCAATCGCCGAACCAACGGCCAGATCGTTCTGACCCGAGTAGCGAGCCAAAAGCACGTGTAGGCTCGAGATCAGCGTCATGAAAAGGGTCACGTCGTGATCCGCGCTCAGTTGCTTGAGCCCGGAGGTTAAAAGTCTACCCAGCGAAAACCGTTCGGCGGCGCCCAGGTACGTCATCCGGTTTGGTCTCGGTTTATCCGTGGGTAATTCCAACAACGGAGGTAAACCGGTCAGTTCGTGTTTCCAGTAATCGATCTGTTTCTGGTAAATATCACCCTGAAGCCAGCGGCGCTGCCAAAAGGCAAAATCCCCATATTGGATGGGCAAATCGGGGAGCCGAACCGTTTCCCGCTTGATCAAACCCGCATATAGGGCCACAAACTCCTCAACGATCACATTGATCGACCAACCATCGGAGACGATGTGGTGCATATTGACCAGGAGGATGGATAGGTTCTCTGTTATTTTTAGATGATGTACCCGGAAGAGCGGACCCGCCACGAGATCGTAACTTTCAGCCGCCGCTCGATGCGCCAATTCCCGCAAAAGCGGCTCGGTGCGATGTCCGAAACCGCTCAAGTCAATGGCGGTCACATGGAAATAGGCCGAGGTGCCGATCAACTGGACCGCTTGTTGCCCCTGCTGGTCGAAGGTGGTGCGTAGGCGCTCGTGCCGCTCAATGATCCGCAGGAATGCAGCTTCCAATACCGCCACATCCGGTCGCCCCGTCAGTCGAAGCGCGAACGGCATGTTATAGGCCGTGTTGCCACCCTCCATTTGGTCCAGGAACCAGAGCCGTTGCTGCGCGTAGGACAGGGGTTTTGGCCCACTCTCGGTAACCTGTTCCAGGGGCAGTATCTCGTTGCCGGCATGGTCGCGTATCGCCGCCACCGCACGGGCGAGATCCGCAAGAACAGGGTTCTCGAAAAGGGTCCGCACCGGTACTTCCACGGCTAAGCTCTCGCGGATTCGCGAGATCACCCGGGTCGCCATCAGCGAGTGGCCACCCAACTCGAAGAAGTGATCATTCCGGCTCACCCGCTCGATGCCGAGCACCTCGCACCACTGTGCCGCCACGAGCGATTCCAGGCCCGCCTCGGGGGGCGCGAATTCGCCGGGCCGCGCCGTCCCTACTTCCGGTTTGGGCAGGCGTTTGCGGTCGACCTTGCCGTTAGCCGTGAGTGGGATCTCGGCCAGACGCACCCACACGCCGGGCAGCATGTATTCCGGCACTTCCCTGCTCAATCGCGAGCGCAGCGTGTCGAGATCGGTCTCTTCCGCGCAAACCACATAGGCCACCAGACGATTGGCGCCGGTCTGATCGCGACCCTGCACCACCAGCCCGCCGGAAACGCCCTCAAGTGATCGAAGCATGGACTCGATCTCGCCCAGTTCGATGCGGAAACCGCGGATCTTGACCTGGTTATCCTTGCGGCCCAGGTAGACCAACCGCCCGTCCGCCAGCAACCGACCCAGGTCGCCGGTTCGGTACACGCGCCCGCCATCAGCACCGCTCAGGTGATCCGGTATGAAACGCCAGGCCGTCAATCCCGGCCGGTTCAGGTAGCCGCGCGCCAGGCCCAAACCGCCCACGTGGATCTCGCCGGCTACGCCTAGCGGTTGCAGGCTCAACCGTTCGTCGAGGACATGGGTCCGCGTCGTGGGGATCGGCACACCGATCACGCTACGGCCATGGGTCAGCGTCTCATCGTCCAGGCTCTCCCAGGTCACGTGGACCGTGGTTTCCGTGATCCCGAACATATTGACCAGACGCACCTTCGGATAGGCATGGCGGAAACCCGACAACCGTTGTGGATCCAGGGCATCCCCGCCGAAGATTACCGTTTTCACCGCCAGATCCGCCGGTGCTTCGGTCAGGATCCGTTCGGCCAGATTGTAGAACGCGCCCGGGGTTTGGTTCAAAATCGTCACACCTTCCTGGCGCAGGAGACTCAGGAAACCCGACGGGTCGCGGGTGTGTTCCTTGTTCACCAGGACCAGACGGCCACCGTAGAGCAGCGCACCATACATTTCCCAAACCGAGAAATCGAAGCCGTAACCGTGGAATAGCGTCCACACATCCGCCGCTCCGAAGTTAAAGGGCATGGCATCATTGATCATTAACCGCGTGACGTTCTCGTGGGTCAACAAAACGCCCTTGGGCCTTCCGGTCGAGCCCGAGGTGTAGATGCTGTAGGCCAGGTTACCCGCATGGACCGCAACCGCCGGGTTGGCGCCGGTTTCCCCGCGATTGGCCGGTAACGCGTCCAGGCACAGGCACGTGAGCTGTTCGGGCAGCCGTTCGGCCAGGCCGGTTTGGGTCAAAACCAGGCCCGTGCCCGCATCCTCGGCGATGTAGCGCGTCCGCTCCGATGGGTGATCCGGGTCCATGGGCAGATAGGCGCCACCCGCCTTCAACACGGCCAGCAACGCGATCACCATCTCCGCGGAACGGTCCAGGTACAGACCGACCAGGCTATCCGGCACTACGCCATGGTGACGCAGAGCATGGGCCAGAACATTGCTCTTGTTGTTGAGGGTAGCATAATCCAGGGCCGGGCCCAGACCCGTAAGCGCGGTTCGGGTTCCATCCGCCGCGACGCGATCCTCGAACAGGCCGTGAATCGTGCGGTCGCTTGGGTAGGCCGCTTCCGTTTGGTTGAAGTCGATCAGTTGCCGCTGCTTCTCGGTTTCATCCAGCAGGTCGATGACCGCAACCGCATCGTCGAGCCGGGCCGGTAACCCTTCCAGCAGGCGGCAGAAGTGGGTCATCATCCGCTGGATCGTGGTCGCGTCGAAAAAATCGGCGTTATAAACCAAGCGGCCGTCCAGACCATCCGCTTCATGGCGCAGGCAGAGGTTGAGATCGTACTTGCCGTAACCCAGGTTGGCGTCCCACCAGCGGATACGCGCGGCACCGGCCGACCAGGATGGTTCCCGGCCCTCATGGACCTGGAACAAGACGTCGAAGAGCGCGGTCCGGCTCATGTCCTTGGCCGGGTTCAGTTGCCGCACCAGCCAGTCGAAGGGCAACTCGCCATGGGCCCGCATGCCGGTTAGCGTATGGGCAACGTCCTGAATCAACTTGCGGAAAGGGGTGCTACCGTCGATGGTGTCGCGCAGCACGGTCAGATTGGACATCGGCCCAACGGTGCCGACCAGTTCCGGCGCGAGACGGCAGGAAACGCTGCCGCCCACGACGATCTCGTCCTGACCGCTGTAACGGAAGAGGAGCAGCTTGAAGGCGCCCAACAGTAAATTCTCGAGATCCACTTGCAGCGATTCGGCACAGCGCACCAGTGCTTGCATGGTTTCCTCACCCTGGGAAAAGCCATGGCGGGCGGCGGTGAAGGTGTGGACCGCCGGGCGGGGCCGGTCGAGGGGCAGTTCCAGGGCACGAACGCCATCGCCCAACCGCTGTTTCCAGTAAAACCAGGATCGTTCCCGAGCCTCGACCGGCCAATTCTCGCGCCATTCCAAGTAGCCCTTGTAGGTCACGGGGTTTGGTGTTAGCCGCGCGGTGCGGCCCTCGCTAGCGGCGGCATAGAACTCGGCCAGTTCGCTGGTGATCAGGGAAAGTGATGGTTTATCGGCGATGATGTGATGCAGCGTGAGAACCAACAAGGACTCATCCTCACCCAAACGCCAGAGCTGGGCCCGCATCAGAGGGTCAAGGCTCAGGTCGAAGGGTCGATCCGCGGCAGCCAAGGCAAGGGCCAGGACCTCGTCGTGGTCCTTACCGGACACGTCTTCGTACTGGAAATCCAGGATTGGGTTCTTGCGAACCTCCTGATACCCGGTGGTGCCGTCGGAGACGACATTGGTGCGCAGGGCCTCGTGGCGGGTGAGCAATTGGTCAAGGGCGGTCTCGAGTTTAGCCCGATCGCAGGGGCCATCCCACCAGAGCGTCAGCGGGATGTTGTGGTAGACAGGACTCAACGTATAGACATTGCCCGCCTCGAAGTTCTCGATGAACCACAGCCGTTCCTGATGAGGCGAAAGAGAACGATCAACAACTCGGCCCCGTGGCAATCGTTCCGGTAAGGCCGGCGTGGGCTCATCCTGGAGTTCCCGTAAACGCACATCGGGGTGCGACACCAGGCGCTCATATAACGCAATCAATCGCCGCGCCATGCGAATGACAGTGGCTTCCTCGAAGAGGGCCGTGTTGTAAACAAAAACGCCGTGCAACCCGTCGCCGGTTTCCTCCATATAACAGTCGAGATCGGTGCGAACCGCAACCGAACCGTCGATCCCTATCGGCCGCAACCCAACACCAGGCAGTTCTAAGGGTGAGACCGGTTCGTTCTGGAGCAGGAAGAGGGTTTGGTATAGGGCATTTCGGCTGGGGTCGCGAGACAGCTTGAGTTCTCCGACCAAACGCTCGAAGGGCATCTCCTGATGAGCGTAGGCACCGAGCACGACATCCTTTGTCCGCTCGGTAAATTCCCGCATGGTCGGGTTGTCGGCATAACGGAACCGCAAAACGAGTTGGTTGACAAAGAAACCGATCAGGTCTTCCAACTCCCGCCGCGTTCGATTGGCGATCGCGGTACCCACCGCCAGGTCGCTTTGGCCCGTGTACTGCCCCAGCAAAACCGCATAACCGGAGAGCAGCAACATAAAAAGCGAAACACCACACGCCCTGCTCAGCTCATTGAGTTTTTGGCTAAGCACCGCGTCGCAGTAAAAGTGAACCGCCGAACCGGTGAAGCGCTGATTTGCAGGGCGTGGATGGTCCGTGTCAAGGGTCAAGAACTCGGGTAAACCGCGCAGCTCTTCCGACCAATAGGTCATCAGATTGCGCCAATTCTCGCCCTGCAGCCATCGCGACTGCCAACTCGCAAAGTCGCCATATTGCAGGCTGAGCGGAGCCATCTGGGCACGCTCATTGCCGATAATACCACCGTATAAAGCTGCGAACTCGCGCACGAGCACACCGATAGACCAGCCATCGGTGATGATGTGGTGCATGTTCACGATGAGGATATAATCCAGATCGCTCACTCTAAAGAGACATACCCGAAACAGGGAATCTCGATCTAATGAAAACGGATACACCGCTTCTCTCTGCAACAGATCTTGGATCAAGCTGTCGCGCCGGTGGTCGCTGACCCCCGCGATATTTCGGAAATCGATCAGCTTTGGGGTCACCATGCCCTCGGAACGAATGACCTGGATCGGTTTGCCATCGACCTCCTCGAAAGTCGATCTCAGGATCTGATGGCGATCAACGATCTCGCGGAAACTCTCCATGACTGCCACAACATCCAATATACCCATTAAACGCAGTGCCTTGGGCATATTGTAGGCTGGGCTGGGGCCTTCGAGTTGGTGTAGGAACCACAAGCGCTGCTGGGCAAAGGAAAGGGGCGCGGTACTCGAACCGCTTTCCGCACTGAGGATCGGTATCTCGGGTTTGTTTTCCGATTCGAGAGAGTCCAATTCACTGGCCAGATCCGCCAACAGGGGCGCATCAAACACCAAACGCACGGGTATATCGATCGCCAAGGACTTTCTCATACGGGAAATAAGTTGGGTCGCCAGCAACGAGTGGCCACCTAGCTCGAAGAAATCGTCCTGGGGGCCCACATCGTTCACACCGAGCAATTCCTGCCAAAAGGTTGCCAGCAATTTTTCCATGAGTGTTCGGGGTTTCAGTTTTTCCTTCTTGACTTGGGCTGTAAGCTGCGGCAGACGGCTCCGATCTACCTCGCCGTTCGCGTTGAGCGGCATCTCCTCGAGCACCGTGACCGTGGTCGGCACCATGTATTCCGGAAGGGTTTCCCTAAGGTTTTCCTTAATCTCCCCGGGTTCGGGGACCGGAACACTCTCCGTCGCCACGGTAAACGCCTCGAGACGCTTATCGCCGGAAGCCGCCTCCACCAGAACAACCACCGCCTGGGTGATCTCGTTCATTTCAAGCATGGCCAGCTCTATTTCGCTGATCTCTATGCGGAAACCGCGCAACTTGATCTGGTTGTCGATGCGTTTGTGTATATCGAGTTGGTAGTCGGGCCGGATGCTGCCGAGATCACCGGTGCGATAGAGACGCGCACCGGGGAGCCGACCAAAAGAGTCGGGTACGAATTGCGCCGCGCTGGTTCCCGGGCGGCGCAAATATCCCCTGGCCACACCGATACCACCGGCGAGTATCTCGCCCCGGGGCCCGGCTGGCAATCGGTTGCCGTGCCGGTCGACCACGTACACGTCGCGGTTTGGTAAGGGTCGGCCGATGGGGACCCGCGCACCAATGTTGCCGGTTCCGTCGGCCGCGGTCCAGGAGAAGTAGGTGGCGGTGATTGTGGCCTCGGTCGGTCCGAACGCATTGAGCAATTTGACCTGTTGGAGCGCGCACTGTCGCCAAAGCTGGAGCGTTTCCGGCGATAGGGGCTCGCCGCCCACCAATACGAGTCGCAGTTCGCCGCAAAAACCTTTCGGCGCATCGGACCAGTCGCCGAGCAATTGATGCAGATACGCCGGTGGCAGATCCATGATCGAGATGCCGTTTTTCAGAGTTTCCGATAAGAATTGGGTCGGTGTCTGTAACGTATCTTCCTTGAGGACC
>JAADKT020040897.1:0-10805 GCA_011763395.2 Chrysaora chesapeakei
ATTCATTTCTGGAACAGCCTGAAAACAGACAATAAACCTGTTTCAGAGACCGTTGATTTAGGTCGTATTTTTTTGGTGATTTTGGCAGATCTTCCAAAATCTGAAAACGGTAGACTTAGCAGGAAAAAGTTTCCTGTACCAAAAAACACAGCTGCCGAAAACGGTAGGCTGATCAGAACAAACTCAAACAAAACCGATGATTTTAAAGTGAGAACGAGATTCCTTGCGAAGTCTGCAAAATCTTCCAGCTTCGGGGGCAGAAGACTTTGGAGGCCTGCGAAACCTGGCGTTTTCAGAAGACTGTACCAAAAAATACGTTTCGACATCTGCCGAAAAGAGAAGGCCTCTGCTGAAAACAGAACGTAACCGAAAAATACGCCCTTAAACTGATAGGCATGTAAATTCAACATCAGTGAGCTCTCGTCCACATTAGGTTGTCGCATTGGTAACGGGTCAACTCACCCCACTTCCAACTCGCCCCGCCTTAGCATGGTCAAGTCGGAACACTTTCAAGTAATTTCGCCCCAGATGTTCATGCGAATCGCACCATCTGTCAAGTCAACTCGTCTTAGCTCTCAAGGTAACTTGCGCATGAATTAAATTAAAAACAGCCCCCAACTAAAAGCTTTAACGAAAAAACAATTGTGTAAGCCCGCCTTCAGTAGTGGTTGAGTGGGGGCGAGTTGACGTTTGAGGTGGGACCAATAGTGTTTAATGTGGACCGAGCTGTCTCCGAAGGTGTTGCAAGTTGGCTTCGAAAGTTGGGCGAGATGATCTAAAAATGGAGCGAGCTGCTCACAGAAACCATTGCCTTCACTGGAGTAGTTTGAGCAATCCACTAAATAGAAATTGTCGTAGTCTTCGCTTCTCTACACCCTACAACCCCGCTCCACTCTTAGGGAAACAGCAATTATGTTATGTTTCCGAAAGAGTGGGAGGAAGGAAATTAGTCCAATCACTATAAAAACTGAATGTGGGCGCTCAAATAATACTTAGGGGTGGATTCAGAGGGGTGGTTTGAGCCCCGCAAGGCCAATTCGGATCCGCACCCGAGAATAAGCGGTCCAGACGAACGAGTCGCTTATGGAATCACTCGTCTTGCTCCAAGTCTGTTTCTTTGGGTTTGCGTAATGCGAAGGAAATATAACGTTCTGAACCATAACTCTATTGTCTGAACAAACCCCACAATGAAACGTAAACAAGAATGTGTAAATGCTTTACCTTGAAAAGATCTGCCACTAAACCAAAATCAGAAACTGCAAGAAAAATATTGAAATAAGTAAGAATGGTGACCTACTACATGGGGTTCATTCAGGCTAACAATAAATTGAATACAATAAACATACCTTGAAAGATTGGGGCCTCTGCATCTTTGTTGATTGCAACAATAGTCTAGAGAAACAAAGGCATCATCAGAACCTGACATCGACGACCATTAAATTCACTACAATACCCAAACATAGGGTGTATGAAGCCTGAGCAAGCGGGTCAACTCTCAGGGCCTAGTGTATCCATGTTCGTCTTCAAAATCCCTGAGAAATGGGCTGGTATTTTCATAAACTCTGATTCATGAAGGGCATGAGGTAGACTTGAGCGAAAAGTCACAGAAAGGTACTAAAAAATTCGACAGCGAAAAGTCACAAAAAGTACTAAAAAATTCGACAAACCTTGCTGTCTTTCATGCCAGCCAAATGCTGTATGGCACCAGAAATGCCAACTGCAATGTATAATTCTGGTGCAACCATTTTTCCAGTTTGGCCAACTTGCATATCATTTGGTACGTATCCTGCATCAACTGCTGCCCGGGAAGCACCAACTAAAAGAAAAGTGGTTTAATATATAGTTGAATTCCAGTATAAACGAACCCTAGCTCTTATTAACTCCTTGACACAATAAACTAAATAACCCGGGGTAATGTATGTGCAGTACAGTGGAGGGTGGGCAGTACAGTGGAGGATATTCAGTACAATGGAGGGATATCATCGAGGATACTCATTACAGCGGAGGGATATCAACAGTACAGTTGAGGGATATCATCAGTCAGGTCAGGTCAGGTCAGGTCACTCTCGAAGCCTCGCGGCCGTTGGGGCACTTCGATAATTTAAAAATTTTCTTCCATCCCTCTCTGTCCTCTGCATCCTGATGCACGTCACCCCGTCCTCATCAGTACAGCGGAGGATATTCAGTACTGTGGAGGGATATCATCAGTACAGTACAGTCAGTACTGAAAACCCTCCATCGTAGTGATGATATAACAATAGTACATGTACACACATTATCCGGGGTGTAAACGCTGGCCCAGTGGAGTAACAGACTAATGTCGAGAAGAGAAACCTTTGAGGGCATCAGAGGCTAACGTAGGTAAGAAAAGAACAGCAGTTCACTAGTGTGTTTTAGTATGTCATTAGAATGACAAAGTTAGTGGAAAGACGTACATTTATTGACGCTCTATTACAAGTGTCGTGGGTTTTGCTCCTTAGGCTAATCTATAGATAGGCCACTTAGAACAACTGTACTGACCATCCAATGGTTCTTGTTGTTTCTAAGGGTTGCTATTGCTTTTTTGAAAGATTAGAACTTATGTAATAAGTCTAGTCTGGCTCCTTGAATAAGAAACTCTTTACAAAACCCCTAGACAAGGATATAATGATCACTTTTCTGGTTTTACCTTCAGGAGTCGTTTTGCCGAGATTTAACTATATTGAAATAGCGAGCAATTGAAGCAATCGCTTATGGCAATAGAAACTTAAATTATGTAGCTACCTGCTGCATTCATTTTTGAGGCAAGAGTGTATAACAAGTCAAAGTTTTCGCCAGATTTCATTCCGCGACCTAGAAAGAAAGACATAATGTTTATAATTATAATTATATATTTTGTCAAAGATATCAGTGTCAGAAGAATCCCTACTTTCTACTGTCAAACGCCCAAATAAAAGCTGCCCAGATGAAATTGCTTATATTCGACAAGAAGGAATAAGTCCAACAGGGGCGAAGGGTGCGCGGAAGTTTGTCGTACAAATTGGGACCTTGAAATCAAAAAGCCTTTTTCCTGGTCCTTTCCTAACTCTCAGAAGTCAAGCTGCGAGTGTTTTGAGCTTTCAGGAAAGTCGGTGTTCAAATACTATTATTCAAGTTTTAGAGGTTTCAGAGGAGGCTTTACTTAGAGAGCGCGTTTTTTCAACAGGACGTTGAAAAGAAAAAGAGGGGGGCAATTATTTGAGGTAATACGGTAATTGAAGGTGAAGGTGAAATGGTATATTTAGCTCAAGTCGCTATGATATCAGTTGTAGGTAAACTAATCGAGACCTCGACCCTGGCTGCGACGTTACCGTAGCTTGGGCTCCAACCCCAATCTTGCTGAGCTTCTGACACCACCAGCCAGCTGGATTAGACCACGAAGCCATACCCCCTATGATTTTACCAATTAAAGAAGTTAAGTAGATAAAAAATTACCTCCAGAAATGACGATTTTTGCACTGGTAAGTTCAGGTCTATCACTTTTTGACAGTTCTTGACTCTCCCATTCTGACATACCAGCGGGAATATCAGCTGCAGAAACTGCAAAAGAAAATTTACAATAAGACTTACATTATTCTCATTGCCTAAATGGCTGACTACATTTTACTAAGAACATCTAATGATGAAGGTGAGGGTGGAATGGTGTATAGACGTGCCAGTCGCTAGGATCTCAGAAGTAGATGAACCAGAGAGACCTGGACATTGGCGGCGATGCTACCGTTGTTGGAGCATGAGCAACAACCTCATTAAGCTCCTGCCAACTCGTGGTACCTTGATTAGACTCAATGCCACAGCTCCGGACACCTACAGTTGCCACACCATACAATGTAATGCAAAAACAACCATACAAGAAGAACCAAAGGTACTGGAAATCTCTCCTGCCAAAAATTATCTATTTGAAGCAAGCAAGCAAGTAATCTCGGATTAATAAATGTCCGTTAGAGTTCTGATAGCTAATATTGCTGTTGAGTTGGTGTAGACCTGCATCTTGTTCTCCTTCTTCCAGCCTGATATTCCAGAACAAATATCCTGGGTAGCATTCAACGATCTCGGAAGGATGAACAGCTGAATCGACTGTAGGCTTGTTGAAAATGGTCTAGCCTAGATTTGAACTGATGATCTCTTGACTATGAGCTGAATGGTTAGACCACTTGCTTTCAGTACCTCATTAGCTCCCTGACCTTATTTCATAAAAATCAATACAATTCCTTGCATGAAAATTGGGGTGAAAACTATCACAATTTAACAATCAACCGCAATCCAGGCAATCACAATCCATTACAATCCACACAATCCTAATCACAATCAAGACAATTGCAATCTCATCACAATCTTTCCAATTCCTTGTATGCAAACAGGGTATATGTACGCAAAATGGAAACATGTTCACTCACCATCTTCAGCATTTGCACTACCACCATCTGCAGCAGCAGCATCAAATGATGTTGCACGAACAGTCATCAATTTGACTGGATCATTTGATTTTATTGTCGTTATTGCATTTCCTACAAATGAATGGAATTTAGGCAAATAAATAGAATCATTGATACCTGAGAACGTTATTACAGTAGGTAATGAGAATGATATTCTAGAATGGATGTTATGCATTATATTATCATCTTGACCACTAGAACAATTCTAGCAAACATTAAATTAAAATTTTTCTCTGGGAATGTGCTTCCTGAAAGATTTTGGTACATGTTACAAAAAGGTCTAGGTGCATCCTTGTTTACTTTTGGTGGCAAGTAAAAGATACTTTCACTTACCAGCATAGATCGTTCTCACAAAAGTATCTTCACTCTTGATTTCAATTATGTCAGATAAAGGAGCAACATCCAATTTGGCAGCAACTCTGGGCACAACATTCTGAAAAGCAAAATTACAACTCAAATCATATTTTTTCTTTGTGACATTTGATAGCGTAACACTTAACATTTATTTGCAGTTTTTCAAACATTGCTAAGCAATCCTGGTTGTTAAGCAATGTTTTGTGATGTGGTAATGGTCAAACATTTCTTGTTAAGCAAATCGCAAAGTTTGAACAAAAAATGTTTGATCATTTTGGCCAGGGTTCAACCTTTATAGAACACACACAACCAGGTCCAGGCTTCTTTCTTAAGGAATGCAAAGAAGTCTTTCTCTGACAAGAGGTAGAAGAAAAAAGGGGAGTGGGAGAGGGTATGGTTGTAAAAATGCAGTTTTATTGAAGAACGTTTTACCTTAGTAAATGCTGAGGAACATCCAACTATGTGAGTGAACTTGAATTGGTCCTGTGCTTTGAGAATCAGTGGTGTCAGTGCCTCTGAGAAGAAAACAATAGATTTGGAATCAATAGTGGGAACAATCGTCCAACAGTGACAGATGGACAAAAAATTTACTTTTTTATAAGAATAATTCATAGAAACTCTCACTCATTGTAGCCTTTTCAAGGCAGCGTATGATCTAACAGGATATTTTCTTTTATTCTTTGGCTCTAGGAACCACTTCATTAAAGTACGCTTTATCAGAGAGCATGTTACAAGCAAGTTATAACTGAGCCTATAATAACTGTTTCCCAGGGCAACACCAGGAAACATTAACCCGAAGCCTTAAGTTACATGTCAGTTACAGAGCCTTAGGGTTATATTTTTGGTATTGCCTGAAGGAAACAGTTATTATATGGTTTATTACCCTATGGACAGGGCATGGTCATGACCCTTAACGATTACCCTGGTCATGTATTTGAAGACATTACAACGAAGCTATCATTTGGTGCTGCGTTCTAAATCTAAAAATTTGGAACTTTGACGTAATGAGTGGCCATTACCAGATAATAATGCCCTATCATAACATTGAATTCAAACGTTGTCAGCCATTCAGATTGCACAACAGAGTTGCTGCCCTGACCATAGGGTAATAACAGATTATACTATATATGGCAATATAGTAAAGCTCTTAGTGAGAAATTAAATTCTTCAAAAATTGCAAGGGGAAATGTCTTTGGACATACTTAAAAGCTTTTTTGGTCTGACACTCCAAAGAGCGAAAAAACCTTTTTTCAAAATATGTTTGAGCTATAGCTCACAATCTTCAAGTTTTGTACAACTCAAAGACTATTAAAGTTTTTAATAATATTGTTACTTCTAAGAGCAATCAATCATCAATCAATCAATCAATCAATCAATCAATCAATCAATCAATCATACCTGGTAAAAATCCTTTATAACCATCATCTTTTGCAAAAAGCACCCTGCTCACTCCATCAACCTTGCTGATTTCTCCAACAACCTGCAAATTTTTCTTCATTAAATTTTGTTGGCAATTATTGGAGAGGAGCAGCTGTCCCTGTGACCCTGGCTACCCACTGCATTTACTTTAAGTAATACAATGCACAGTATCAAAGGGAGCAGGTTCATTTGAGCTGAATATATTGGTTACTGTAAAAGCTCTATTAAGCCCCCCTCTCTTTTTAGCCCCCCCTCTATTAAGCCCCCTTTCCAAAGGAAAATTTGAAATAAGCCCCTCCTCTCTATTGAGCCCCCTCTTATTTTGGCCACGAAGTTAAATCAAATTAAGTTGTAACATGTTTGATACCCAATCTTGTGTCTTACAATAGCTAATAACTACTTAGTTACTACAAATTTAATGTGATCTAAGGTTGAAATTTTCTTTTATAGTTCAGTTTTTAATGTCTCTAGCATTCGTCTTGACAAATAAAGAACAAAGTATGCTAAATAATTTATTAAGTCTCCACTCTCTAATAAGGTCCCTCTCAACAACTTCCAAAATGAAATAAGCCCCCCAGGGTCTAAATAGAGCATTTATAAACAGTAACCATGCTGAACACTGGGGGGCATTTCACTCCTGGAAAAAACATACGAGGGAATCTTATTGAAACAAAAGGATTCTTATAAGATTTCCATGAAAACAATAGAGATTCCAAGGAGTGAATTACCCCTCGGTGGGAACACTGAAAGCTTAAATTTACTTACCGACTCACAGCTGGTTCCAGCAACAAGGCAAGTTATGTCTCCCCCAAGTTTTTTTGCAGCAGTGACAGCATGAAGGCTGGAAGGTATCAGCTTCTCATTATCATGCTCTACTAAAACCAATGTTGATGCATCTCTCGAGGAAATCAGAGGCCGCAAACCATTTATCTAGAAATACCAAAAAATTAAATCATAGGTAGGCCTATCATTTTATTTCGAATTAATGTGTGTTTGCATTCTTTACAATCAAATTCTGGAAAAATTTCTCATCGTGTAGGTATTAAAAAGAAAGCAAGTCTTCAAGAATATATTTTACTAATGCATACTAATGTTTTCTATTGTTCTCTTTCTGTTGTTCACTATTGTTTTCTATTGTTTTACTTGTCCACAATAAATTCTGTGCAATAAATTCAACTTTCCAAAAAAAAATTCATAAAAATAAAAGACATTTAAAAAGTTTCTTTAAAGAGACAGAACAGGTTTAGCTTCATTAAAGCAGCAAGTTAATGCAAAATTCTTCACACGCGATGGTCAAATTTCAGTATCATATTTCTTTTCCAACAAAACAAGCAACAAGACTTAGGCCACCCTATCCAAAATTGCGTAACATAACATGGCCTAAAACAAAACGCAGGGCCTAAAAATTTGACCGTTAATATTTTGCGACACTCGAACAGAATCTCATTTCTTATAACACGATGGCACAAAATCATAAAATAGAAACAACTTACCGGTTTGTTTAGACTTCTTGCGAAGTTCGTCAGGCGACTGCTGAGCATTTTTTGTGGTGCAGTTGCGTCTTTGGCTGTGGCTTCAACAATTCGCACAGGAACTCAGAAGAAATTGTAGAGGCTAAACCAGCCTCGCTATCACGTTTTCTGCACAGAGTTTGTTCCGAGTTTTATACCACGAGATATACGCTTGTTTTTCTTTACAAATAAGAAAGAATTGAGTTTAAATTTTACTTTTAATTTCATTTTCTGTTTTATTTACCTTTTTTTAAACTTTCTTCGGTGATATTTCTGACATTATTACTTCGGCAGAAGACGGTCCAATGTGGTCCGATTTCTTCCGAACATCTCAACCTCTTTCACGTGCCCTGAGAGAGATTGCAAATTGGCGGGGGATTGGATATACCACGTGCACACTTATTAACACCTTGCTCATTTGCTTTTGCTCATTTTGCTTCTCCGCTCTCTCCGCTCAGCAAGTGCAAGCAAACAAGTTGAAAAACTCACAAACAAAGCGAAGCAGAAACCAAGAAGGGCCTTTGAGGCGTTTCCAATCGTTGCTGTGGTAAGTTGAATCGGAAAGAATCATTTGAATGAAAAATTTAAAACCACCAAGAGACGAGAGAGTTTTCTTCGCTCTCTCACAACTTCCGCTCCAAGGAAGCAAAGCATGGCCTCTCTCACTTGACCCTCTAGGCCACCCACATGGGGACATAAACATGCAATTGCGGCAGGAAACTTTGTCTGGCCGTACGTAGGTGCAGCTGAACCAAAAAAGCGATGGAATTTGCTGCTAGCAGTTTTTATCTGGAACCTTTTTACAAAACTTTAAGAAGAAAGAACTGAACGTTGATGGAAATAAAAAAGTTTAAACATTCGCTCTCGTTTCGATGGTCTCCGGAATGTTCAGCGGAGCTGTCAACAAAGTCACAAAAATGCTTTTTCCGGAGAAAGATTTGCGTTGCCTTTACCCTAATCTTTTAAACCACATTTGTAAGAAAAGGCAAGAATAAATACGAGGCTTTTGGTGGCAGGTGAAAAGAATTGAGATTTGAATGGAAATTGTCAAAAGATTATCAAAAGTAGAGATCATCTTTAGTTTCTTTGAATTTTCTGCTCCGAAATAGATCTAAGCTTTTGAAAAATTATTGAAAGTCTTAGTTCAAAATCCTTATAAACCAAAAGTAAGGAAACTTTCATTTCCTATCAGCTGTTAACTACAGGATGTCAAGTAGATAAGTCTAAAGACAAGTGAAAAAAGCAATTTATAGACCAAGATTAAAACTAAAGTGCAGGTGTACTTTTGGAATACAAGAATATTTCTTATCAGACTTGCTTTAGACAAGGATGAGGAGCTAAAGACAGCTGTTTTTGCATCTAGTTGAGATTTAACAGATGATAGAAATTTATAAAGGTCAAAATTTATTAAGATTTAAAATACTGTTTGATTAGAAAGTGGAAATAAAAAATAGTTTTTCATCCCCATTTTGATAATTTCCTCCATAATTTTTAACAGACAAATTAATAAAAAATTAATAAGTGCATGAAGAATCATCCTTTTATGAAGTATTGGTATGGTTTCCTTAAGTTCCATTTGTTTTGTTTAATCTAAGAATTAAATGAACAAAATGATAAAGGCTCTTTTCCTGTCCCATATCTGTCATAAACTGTCCCATATCTGCAGCAGGAATTTGCCAGCAAATGGGGGTGTCTGACCTCTTCTAACTGGTATCAAGCCATCAAAATCCCAGAATTGGGGCGTGAAGGTGAAATGGCATTTTAGTACCAGTTGCTAGGATCTCAGTAGTAGGTTAACTAATTAATCAAGACCTTGACCCTGGCTATGATGCTACCTTGGCTGGGTTTGAACCCTGACCATACTAAGCCCCTGAAAACATGAGTCAGCTGGATTACACTACAACTTCACAGCACCTTTCCCCCTTTGGGTTGTTGTACCTTACAAAGCCCGCCTTTGCAATGTGCTTGTATTTGTTAATATTATTGATAGGATCATCAGTCTCAAGCGCTATTGAGGGAGCTGGTGGTATAAGCACTTCTAAAAACAGAAATTAAAAAAAGTTTTTCTTTAAATTGTAGCACTCATCATGGCATACTTTGCAGATGAATTTCTGTATGAAATGGCAGACCCTTGTCAGTTTATGCATTGGGATAAAGAAGATCGTCCATACCATCTTATGGGTATGCTCAGTGACCAAGAAGATGAAGGCATTCCAGGAGAGGTCCTAGCACTTATGCTGAAATCAAAAAAGGCCAAATCTGAGTCTCGTCCATGCAAATATTACCAGAAAGGCAATTGTCGCTTTGGTAATGCATGTAGATTTGTGCATGCCTATTGTGAAAGAGATGATGATGTAATGGCAAAATGCATCTTCTTCCAGAAAGGATACTGCAGATATGGAGATGATTGTAAATTCAAACATGGTGAAAAAGCTGTTCCTAAACCCATTCGTACAAGCCAATCAGAAGTTTCCCCAGAGCAGGTCAGTTCCCCCTTTTCACCCTCTGATGAAGATTTAAAAGCAGGACGTCTCACTCGTTTGAGAATGTGCTTAGATATCCCAGTCACAGGAAGTGTCAAGAATCCAAAGCCTTTGCACCATGGTGCGTATTTCATTGAGGTATTTGTCAACAAGAGAGAAGACAGTGTGCAATATTTGTATGACGTGCTGGTTGAAAAGGCAAATCATCCAATGTATCAAATGGGGATGTTTGAGCTATGCAAACCAGGAACAAGCTGTGATCTTTCAGTGAGCTCGATGAATCTCAAAGATACATCTTTGTTTATATTTGGTAGCTGTGTTGAAGTTGTTTTGAAGCAGTCATTCAAACTTGCTTCAGTAATGATGACAGAAATTGGGGATGCAAAGGAAGATGAAAGAAGATATTCTGCATCAAAGCTGCCAAGAAATGCTAATGGTACATTTGAAGAAACCAATCTTAGGTCCCTCATGCAGGATCGGGAAGTCTCTGATGACAATGAACTGTTTCCCAAGGGATGTTTGTCCATGAAGGTTGGTGCAGGGATGTTTGAAAACTGTGGGCAACCTGCAAAGCATTTTGAGGTCAA
>JAADKT020041008.1:0-10804 GCA_011763395.2 Chrysaora chesapeakei
TCATTGATAATAGAGCTATGCTAAGCCCTTACGCTCAAAGCCACTTTACAAAGCTGGGCCCCCATATCAAACACTTAACTAGCGCAAGTGACGTGGCAGAAATCATTGGGTTGAAATATATGTTATAGGAGCTGAAAGGTCATTGATAAAAGAGCTATGCTAAGCGCTTATGCTCAAAGCCATTTTGCAACGCTTGGCCCCAATAGCAAACACTAACTAGCGGACGGGACTTAGCAGAAGTCATTGGGTTGAAATATATGTTATAAGAGCTGAACGGTCTTTGATAATAGAGCTATGCTAAACGCTTATGCCTAAAGCCACTTTACAAAGCTGGGGCCCCATAGCAAACAATAACTAGCGCACGGGAAGTATCTGAAATCATTGGGTTGAAATATATGTTATACGAGCAGAAAGGTCATTGATAATAGAGCTATGCTAATCCCTTACGCTCAAAGCCATTTTACAAAGCTTGGCTCCCATAGCAAACACTTACTAGCGCAAGTGACGTGGCAGAAATCATTGGATTGAAATATATGTTATAAGAGCTGAAAGGTCATTCATACTAGAGCTATGCTAAGCCCTTACACTCAAAGCCATTTTACAAAGCTTGGCTCCCATAGCAAACACTTAACTAGCGGACGGGACTTAGCAGAAGTCATTGGGTTGAAATATATGTTATAAGAGCTGAACGGTCTTTGATAATAGAGCTATGCTAAACGCTTATGCCTAAAGCCACTTTACAAAGCTGGGGCCCCATAGCAAACACTAACTAGCGCACCCGACGTAGCAGAAATCATTTGGTTGAAATATATGTTATAAGAGCTGAAAGGTCATTGATAATAGAGCTATGCTAAGCGGTTACACTCAAGGCCACTTTACAAAGCTTCGCCCCCATAGCAAACACTAACTAGCGCACGGGACGTAGCAGAAATCATTTGGTTGAAATATATGTTATAAGAGCTGAAAGGTCATTGATAATAGAGCTATGCTAAGCGGTTACACTCAAGGCCACTTTGCAAAGCTTCGCCTCCATTGCAAACACTTAACTAGCGCAGGAGACGTAGCAGAAATCATTGGGTTGAAATATATGTTATACGAGCTGAAAGGTCTTTTATAATAGAGCTTTGCTAAGCGCTTATGCTCAAAGCCATTTTACAAAGCTGAGCACCCATAGCAAACACTAACTAGCGCACGGGACGTAGCAGGAATCACTGTGTTTTAATGTATGTTATAAGAGCTGAAAGGTCTTCGATAATAGAGCTTTGCTTAGCGCTTATGCTGGAAGCCACTTTACAAAGCTGGGCCCCCATAGCAAACAATAACTAGCGCACGGGACGTACCTGAAATCATAGGGTTGAAATATATGTTATACGAGCTGAAAATTCATTGATAATAGAGCTATGCTAAGCGCTTACGCTCAAAGCCACTTTACAAAGCTGTGCCTCCATAGCAAACACTTAACTAGCGCACGGGGCGTAGCAGAAATCATTTTGTTTAAATTTATGTTATAAGAGCTGAAAGGTCATTGATAATAGAGCTATGCTAAGCCCTTACGCTCAAAGCCACTTTACAAAGCTGGGCCCCCATATCAAACACTTAACTAGCGCAAGTGACGTGGCAGAAATCCTTGGGTTGAAATATATGTTATAGGAGCTGAAAGGTCATTGATAAAAGAGCTATGCTAAGCGCTTATGCTCAAAGCCATTTTGCAACGCTTGGCCCCAATAGCAAACACTAACTAGCGGACGGGACGTAGCAGAAATCATTGGGTTGAAATATATGTTATAAGAGCTGAGCGGTCTTTGATAAAAGAGCTATGCTAAGCGCTTATGCTCAAAGCCCTTTTGCAACGCTTGGCCCCCATAGCAAACACTAACTAGCGGACGGGCCGTAGCTGAAATCATTGGATTGAAATACATGGTATAAGAGCTGAAAGGTCATTGATAATAGTGCTATGCTAAGCCCTTACACTCAAAGCCATTTTACAAAGCTTGGCTCCCATAGCAAACACTAACTAGCGCACGGGACGTAGCAGAAATCATTGGGTTTAAATATATGTTATAAGAGCTGAAAGGTCATTGATACTAGAGCTATGCTAAGCCCTTACACTCAAAGCCATTTTACAAAGCTTGGCTCCCATAGCAAACACTTAACTAGCGGACGGGACTTAGCAGAAATCATTGTGTTGAAATATATGTTATAAGAGCAGAAAGGTCTTTGATAATAGAGCTATGCTAAATGCTTACGCTCAAAGCCACTTTACAAAGCTTGGCTCCCATAGCAAACACTTAACTAGCGCACGGGACGTAGCAGAAATCATTGGGTTGAAATATATGTTATGAGAGCTGAAAGATCATTGATAATAGAGCTTTGCTAAGCCCTTACGCTCAAAGCCTCTTTACAAAGCTGTGCCTCCATAGCAAATACTAACTAGCGCACGGGACGTAGCAGAAATCACTGTGTTTTAATGTATGTTATAAGAGCTGAAAGGTCTTCGATAATAGAGCTATGCTTAGCGCTTATGCTGGAAGCCCAGGCTTGTATTAATTAATCAATGGGATGTTTCCAATTTAATCAACTGATTAATCTGGGACTATCCTAAGAAAACCATTGCTTTTGCCTGCTCAGATGCGCAAAACGAGATTAATCTGGGATAACATCCCGCTGTCATAGCGACGCAAGCGCACCAAACTCTAACACAACAAGCAAATATTCTTCGTTTCGTGTTCATGCCCGCGAAAGGCGGCCAAAAAAGTGAAAAGAAGAAAACTGAAGATTTTTGATGATGATATTGAGGTAGTATCAGCA
This sequence comes from Chrysaora chesapeakei, assembly GCA_011763395.2. Taxonomy (NCBI): domain Eukaryota; kingdom Metazoa; phylum Cnidaria; class Scyphozoa; order Semaeostomeae; family Pelagiidae; genus Chrysaora; species Chrysaora chesapeakei. The sequence goes on from JAADKT020041008.1 coordinate 2,809, forward strand.
TCCTCGAATACAACTTTAATGAAGTTTTCAAGAATATCATCAGGCATTGCTGATCATGTACCTCCGACTGTTGATTGTTATTCTGGCTCAACAAACCTGGTGGATTTACTGGACGTAGATGAGGGGGAGGGCCTAATCGATATCGAAATCGACGATGAAGCTCGAAATGGAAGTAGGATACCTCAAGATTTCAGCGGCCCTGATGGACTACTGTGGTAAGTATGTTTGCTGTCTAAACATCAACCAAACCAAAAAGGGCCAAAGCTTGCCTTAGTCTCTTTTAGGCCAACCAACATACCTACCTACCGTACCATATATATATAGACTTATGTTGACTAAAAATATCAACTAGGCCTAGCTACCTGCCTAATGAAACCTAATGAAACAATCTCTCGGCTGCTTTTGTTGCAATACAGGTTACCCTTACCCAATCCGCTGTTTTATAAGGCATTGTTTGTTAGACACTTTGGCCTTTTTTGCTACTCTGCCATGCAGGCTGACCTAAACAAATTCTTAGCCTTCTTTAGGAACTTTGTATCTTCATCTTGAAAAAATCTCTCCCTGCCTCATCTCTCTGGTCCCAACATTTCAAGATTTAGTTTATACATGGTACCTTGCTATTGTATATAGTATATGTATATAAGAAGAGTTTTTGTATATCTTGTAGCAACCAGCAAAATCAAGATGGTAAGACAAAGTATCATGTGGCCCTGGAAAATTCAAATCAACAATGGACATCAATTAGAGACAATATGGTAGATGCTGCAATCAGTATGGCAGGTATGCCAACTGGACAGGTTTGCCTGATCTGCTGTCATGAAATGGCAGTTCTGAGATGTAGAGATTGTGGACCCAACACTTTCTTCTGTAAAGATTGTGGAATTTCGTCCCACCGCAGCAGAAACTGTTTCCATTACATTGAGTACTGGAGTGTACGTGTTTATCCCTTATTTATTAATATGAAATCTCTGTAGTTTGATTGATAGCAGCTATTTAGATTTTGTTACTTGTGGCTTTGCCTTTTCTGTTTATATGTTAACATGTACTTTAGTGTATGATGGACTACTGTGGTAAAATGGTTGACAAAATTACTCATGATATTGCATATTGATTATATAATGCAGAGGAATTTCTTGTGAGTTAAAATTTTTTTGTTTTCTTTTTTTAAAGGCAAAAAAGGAGTTCTGCCCATTTTTGGAGCAACCAATACCAACATTAGATTTTCCTGCTGGCATCCATCACAAGCAGTTCTGTGTCAGATCCACACGATTGATAACAGTGGTAGATAATTACGGTATGATGATATTGACATATAAAGATTAACTAGAAGCTTAACATTTTTATGAGATAACAAACAAAAGATCAAAATTTCTTTCCTATATTGACTATGTATTTGACTGCACTTTGCAGTGGTCATCATCAGAGATATGTTTATATTGCCATTTCATTAGACCCTCCAAATTCAAAAGAATAAATTTTATTCTATTAATTCTAAATTTTAAATAAAAACCCTTACTAAAACAAGAGCTTCATTTTCAAATAATAAGAATAGGTTTTCCATTGAATTATGTTATTTCTATGTTTGTTAACTGGCTGTCTATAAGATTGAATGTTATATCAGAACACTAAGACCTTAAAAGACATTGTTCTTAAGAGTACACAATACTATATTACAAAATGACTTGAAAAGACAGCAGGAGACATACTTGTTTTTAAAAAAATATGAAATTGTTTTTTACTTTCAGGGAGACAGCATTTGGCAAACATAAGATTATGTTCATGTATAACAGACCCTGTTGTGTTCATTTATCATGATCTTTGGCCTGCTTCACCATACAAACCACAAATGTGCTTTGAATTTAAGTTCTTGGATCTAGTTGAATGTATGATGTTAGAGAACCAAATATCATTGAAAGGATTCTGTGATGGAATCAAGGAAAATCTTCCAAAGTTGATCAGGAAAAATGTAAGAGATTTGTTTTGATCTTCTTGATGAGCTGTGAGTTATTAAAATCAATAAATTTTCAAGCTAATGCTTTACTAGAATTGAGTAAATGCATTAAACTTTTATTTGAAAAAAAGGAATTTTGGCCCAGTGTTTATTTGGGACAAGCCTTTATTAAGCTTGCCTCAAATTTGAAAGGAAGGAAATTTTCCCCTGCATGCATTCCAACGACCTCCATTTAGTTGAATTTAGTGTTTCTTGAAATGAAAGAAGTTTATCAGTCCATTACGCTTTCCATTGTTTCAGGGTAAAGACCTATATACTGCACTGAAAGGAGCACCATTTGCTGAATACAGGTAAGTAAGGCAAGAGCTTTTTTCAACCATGTCATTTCTGGATAGGAACATTTCTCATTTCCTTAATTTTCTGAATTTCAGATTTTTCAAACAGCAACTCCGAACCTTGAAGTCTCTGTGTTCTGGTCTGAGTGCAGAGCATTTGTCCTGCATGCCCAAAGGTAATTATGGAGCATTTTAGAGTAATAGATATATTTATCATTCTATTATTCCAATATTAATTCAAAATTGTTATTGTGTTTTCTCTTTCCATCAGAATAATGGATCAATATTTTTATCAATGGATGCCTGTTTTGGTTTGGTTAGAAAGAAATCAGCATCAAAGCATATTTTGCCATCTCGACATTCAGATTTGTTCTTTTTGGATCAGGAAAATGTGGATCATTTTGTTGACTCATACCAGTTCACCAAAAGTGTAAATAACGTGAATTGATTTTATTCCTTTCCATATGTTTCTTCCAGGATAATTTTTCCACAGTGATTATAACTCTTTACATTAGAATGAAGATAAGATGCATTCCCAAAGGAAAAGTCTTTGTTCTTTCTGGTGAAGAAGTAGGCACACTTAGGTTCTAGTTTTGTGCCAAATACCCCCAAAGGATCCCAAAAGACAACCAATTTTTAACTATTTGCAAAAAGTAGCTTACAAGTAACCCAAAAATGATAGTGCTTTTGTTATCTTTTAATATTTTTTATCTTTTATTGTCTTTTCCTTGTCATTTTACATATACTAAAAGACTAAGAAATAATCCATGAAGCAGAGGGCCGAGGCTGCCTTGTGGACAGGTGGCAGAGGAGGAGTGTTCCTTAAGGACAGACAATTTGAATGGCTTATATTGTCTAGATCGCATTCAAATAATCACACAATTCAGAAACTCATTTCAAAAGGCATTTTGAAGTTCTTGGGCTGTGCTCCCCCTCTTCCTCACAACTATCCTGAAGTGGAACATTAGATTGGTGTTTCACATCTATTTTTGAGTTGGTACGTTTCTCTCTATCACCAGGACTGTAACAAATTTAATGCTGGGTCAGCTACATCAGAAATCCTGAGCAGAAATAAGCTGTTTGATATCAAAGCTGTGTTTGGAAGTGTTTGCAGACATGAGTTTCCTGATAAGTTTATGAACTTGAAATATGGAGAGAGGTGAATTTCCAAGAGTATTAGTATTACCATGTTTTTAAATTCTTAGAATAACATAGGTCTTATGACTATGTCCTTGCTACTTAATAGAAGTTAACACAAAGCTATTAAAATGGTGAGAAACAGTGGAAACATCTCTGGACATCCAGTTAGTACAATTAGCATATCCAGGGATGTTTCTGCTGTTTCTCACTATTGTAATTTTGTGCCACTCATAAACTTTTCAACAAACTATTTTTCGTTTAGAATTGCCTACTCTGTTTTGCTAATAAAAGAAAAGCTTGAAGAATGTTTTGCAAGACCCCAGCTGCATCTCAGTTTCACCTATGACATTGCTTGCATGTTGAAGAGACATCTAATTGTAAGGAACAGCTTTTTATTGGTATCAGATTTTGCTACCTTACTTAACAACTTCAGTTTGAGCTCAGCAAAAACAGTTGAAGCCATCAACTAACTATATCAAATTTTATTCACCCTAGAGCTCAAAACAAAACTCCATACTTGGTAAAATTGACCTTGGATTGCCTGCATTTCATACTTATGCACATCGCCCATCTTGCCAGGTAAGACCTCATTATGGTAAATTGACTTATTATAAAAAAATGAAAGGAAGCAGAAGAAAATCTTGTCAAATACTGCAAACACCGGTTTCCTTCATTAGCAGGCAGAGCAGATAAATGATAAGGATTATCCCCAAACATGCTCCGTTTTAACTATATTTTAACCGTATATGATTTTAAATCAAAATCAAATGGTGTTCAATCGTATTTCACTGATTATCACATTTTCGGAACCTAAAAAAATTGTTTGTTGTTTTAGCTTTTTTGTCATTTCTTCGCTGTTATCAGTTCAGCATTTTGCAAAATTTTGTAAGATTTTATTGCATTTCGCTTCATTGGTTTCATTCATTATAATAAGCCCTAAAATTCCATAAAAGAACAATGAGCAACAGTCCTTCAGCTAAATAAAAAGGCTTTCTAAATGCAGTCTAATAACAAATAGTTATGGTTTCTTTTAAAGGTACAGTTTGGCTCTAAGTATTGTGATGGAATTGGACTAGCAGATGGAGAACAATGTGAACGACTGTGGTCATATCTCAGATTCTTCAGCACAATAACCAAGGAGATGAGAGCATCTGACAGACAAGATCTTTTGACTGATGCACTCTTGTACTATGGACGCAAAACATCCACAAAACTACGTAATTAATATCCTATTTATTTAGCAAAATTTCATCTTTTTCAATCCATTGTGTTTGGATGATTCAACTAAATGTTGTTGGTCTGAAACATGAATTAACATTGATCGAACGTGATCAGATTATATGCGATGATTTTAATGATAATTTTCTTTCATTTCAAATAGCTGCATTACTTTGCAAAAGACTGGAAAGAGCAAAAAAAGTGCAATCGGAATCCTGGCAGGCTTTGCAATCATTGATTTTTACTTTGCCTATACATGGTGAGTAAAGTGATTTCATATTATTGCATAGCTAGCCTCATGCATGTCATTGGCAATATGCTGGCAACTCTGTCTATCTCGAACTTGCGAGAGACAGACAAGTACATTTGTTCGAGAAAGAGAAAAATCTATCCTAAATTTAAAAAGCAAGCAGTTCACGTATGCGAGAAAGGGAAAACGGGCTCAAGAATATGCTATCTATTATCACAACATGCAATTATTTTTCGTTGCAAAAAACTTTTTCTTCTTTGCTTTTAACCCACAAGATTATGTTTTAGGCATCCCAATCATTTCAGTCCCCTATATGTTTGCCATTAGTTTTTCTAATTATTGAACTATTTAGGATTTTCAAGTAACTCTTTTTTCTTTGGTTTCGTTTTCACTCAAAGTTTTCTGCCAAGGACCTTCATCACATCATTTTTAAAAAAGCATGTGAATTTTCGATATACGGAGAAAAAATTTACAGGGGCCAGGATCGTTTTCAAAATAAAGAAAAGTTTGAGATGAAAAGAGAAAATTAAGCACCAGTCGTGGGAAATGTTCAGTCAACTGAGCATTCAGTTCGAGATACGGAAAAGTCTAGTCATGATAGAGATAGTCGAATGCATTGCTTATTAACCGTTAATTAACGTTTTAATGATAAAATTGAATCAAAGCTGTCCTCCTTTTTTTACAGTTGATTCAATTGAAGATGGGCTAGTGACAGTCAAGAAATGGGTGCTAGAGCAGAAAAACCATGCTTTTGATATTATATATATGTTGAAAGCTTGTTGATCTTGCAGATGTAATGGATGAACAAACAGTCTCATGGCAAAAAGAATATGTCAGCATGATTCTCTCAAACAGACAGTTAAGGTTTGTGTAAGTAACTATTGTAGCATGCTTCATTTCGTCTAGTAGAGGCAGTGATTATTTTTAAAACAATTTTTCTTGCAGGCAAATGCTTATGATGGAAAATGTTTCAGAAGGAGAAGTAGTCCAAAATGTTGCTTGTTTAAAAAAGTAAGTCAATGGAATAATTCATTATATGCCATATCTATCTAAGTGACTTGCTTGTAATATTTCCAAATTTTAGCTTTAATATTGAAAAAGGACCCTGTTGCCTTGCAGGTCAGAGAAAGATCTTAAGGATTATGAAAAGAAGCATAGAGTCCGGAGAAGATGGGAACTAGGTTTAGAAATCGTGAAGCCTTTCCTTGTACAAATTGTCAATGAAGAACGAGGAAACATTATAAAGAGTATGCGGACTGTTGCGTTTGAACGGACGTTCTTATTAAATCTGAAAAGGAAACATGCTGGTTTGTTAAACTTTTATGCACAGTTCTTCTGTTTTTACATATGTTTTTGTGGGTTTATAAAACTAACGCTGGCTTTTTTTGAGTACCAGCTAAATTGATCTCTAAATTTTTCAGTAGTGAGAATATACGTTTGAAAAATTTAGACTCAAAGGACCAAAGTTCACGAAAAGTATTATTTTTTGTCTCTTATTTTTTGGTCATTTTAAAAGTTTATTTTCGTTATTCCGCTGCTTATTCCAAACAAGTGTGACTTTAGTGTTGCTGCTTACTTTGTTTTGCGTCACTGTACGCTTATAAGCCTTTCCTTTTTGTTCAACTAAATGCTGCTTTCTCTTATACGTGATTTATATCGGAATTTCAAGGCTGATAATATATTATCTATTTACAGCTGGGCAGAAACTGGCAAAATCATTGTCAAAAGCAATCAACCAAAAAGTCGCTTCGATTGAAAAGCTGCTAAAACCGTATAACAGAAAAATAATGTACATTGCTAAACATGTTCCAAGTTTAAAGAAAATGAAAATCGACCAGAATGAAGCATTCAACATTGACAGTGAAATTTATCGCAGCAGTGCTGTCATCAATAGTATGGAGCCTGGTGATTCTATACCAAGTTGCCTGAAAGTCAAAGCAGTCGATTTGTATTTGACATGGCAAAGATCAACCGAAGAAATAAAAATCCTCCAAAACGATGCACAACACTATTTAGATTTTATGGTCTGTAAGCGTGAGAATTTGATAAATGCAGCTAGGTCATATGGACAACAAACACGATATGATGTTGGAGCAACAGCACTCTTGACGGGAGAACTTTCTGCCACGACAATTGCTTTGGCTGATGCTTTAGCACTGTTTGATCGACCGAATTTTTTCGAGGGCAATCTTGAGCTGAATATCGAGGAGATAAGGAATATTGTCAAAAGAACTAATACAATGAATGGGAATGAAGACAGAACTTTACAGAGCCTTGGCGATGCTATCGAAGAATTGGCAGAAGAAACGGATGATGAAGTATGCTCAGAATCTGGTGATAACGTTGAAGAACAAGAATTTGATCTTTTTGAATATTAGTTTAATAATTTCATGAATATAAACTAAACTGTTATATGGGTATAACACTTCGTTATCATAACATAATATTTTGTATAGTGGACATACATACTTATAACACAGTTTTCGTACAAAAATCAATGTTTTATTGCAATGGTCTTCTTCCTGAAAATATAACCTACCATTAGAAGCTTGCCGGAATCTTGGAACAAATCGGTGCCTTTGCACAAAAATAGAATATCCCTATGTAGCTAAACCAATGTCAATAAGCCCTAAAACACCTATTTGTCACATAAAATTGAAAAATTCCTATTATAAGCTCACATATTGCGCAAAATGAGTATATCCCTATGTAAATTACGAATATTCATGTCAATAAGCCCTAAAACACCTAATTGTCGCATAAAATTGAAAAATTCCTATTATTAGCACACATATTGCGCAAAATGAGTATATCGCAATGTAAATTACGAATATTCATGTCAATAAACCCTGAAACACCTATTTGTCGCATAATTTGATAAATTCGTATTATAAGCTCACATATTGCGCAAAATTAGTATATCGCAATGTAAATTACGAATATTCATGTCAATAAGCCCTAAAACACCTATTTGTCGCATAAATTTGAAAAATTCCTATTATAAGCACACATATTGCGCAAAATTAGTATATCGCAATGTAAATTACGAATATTCATGTCAATAAACCCTGAAACACCTATTTGTCGCATAATTTGATAAAT
>JAADKT020041119.1:0-18825 GCA_011763395.2 Chrysaora chesapeakei
GACGTTGACCTCGCAGATTTCGAAACTGACGCTGATCTGCGTGTGCCTGATATCAACAGTCTCTGGATGTTGGTTTTCGTCGCCTACTTCGAATATAAGCTCATCAGATGTTTCATCACGTGATTTCATTTCTTCAGCCCAATTATTGACTGGTGGACGCTTCTTTCTGTCCTCCGAAATGGGAGATAATAGGCTGAAAATCAATAATACACAATGATTGAAAAAGTAACAGAATGTTTGACCGTTTGGCCACATAAAAATCATTGCTTCTCAAACATTTGAGATTTGCTTGTCAAAGCCAATGTTTGACCGTTTGGCCACATCAAAATACATTGCTCATCTCAAATTTTTGAGATTCGCTTGTCAAACAGAATGTTTGACCGTTTGGCCACATCACAAAACATTGCTTGTCAAACATTTTTGCTTGATACAAGCAAAGAAGGTTTTTGAAATTTTTCAGAAACATTGCTGAAGGAATTCTGCTTGTCAAGCAATTCTTCGCGGCGTCAAACAGCCAAACGGTCAAACATTACTTGTAAACCAAAACCTTAAAAGTTTGACAAACAATATTTGAAGTTTGGCCAGGTTTTGAATTTAGATAAATGACGTCTACCACAAAGTAGCGCCCCTTCGTCAAGGTCTGATAACTGAACTGAGCAAATACGATAACAAATAACAAAGCACGTTTACCTCTTATTAGAAGATGGCGAATCTTTCAGACTTCCCTCTCTTGAAACTGTCTCATTCTGATCAAGCTGGATAGTGGAGCCTCCTTTTGAGCTTGGTGACAAGGTATTCAGTGTTTCAAGTACTTGGCTATATGTTTTCGCGGACAGTGCTACTCTCAGCGGCTTATCAATGACCCCTTCGATTTGGAAACTTGGTAACTTTGAAGAGTGATGTTGCGGGCTGAAATGTCCGGTGGAGTCATAAATACAGCGATCGATTATAAGCTGAAGTCCGGTATCGTGCAAAATTTCCACACATTTTATCACATCCACACTATCTATGTTACCATAATCCTCGTCCACGGTTTCAAGTTCGGACATCTCCTTTTTCTGCCATAAGCTCCTAACAGGGCTGTGACAAACATCCGGGGATCCTATTGGTCTTTGTTTCAGATAATCAAACGTCCGTTTTGTGTGATCGCTAAGTTCCCGGATTTGCGAAGACCCCAGAACCATCGAGTACATACTAACATTATTGATATCAATGAATATTCTATCAATATTAGCCTTTATGGAGTCTTCTTTGAACTGCGGTTCCTGTATATAGGAATTGCGGATCGAGATCTGTCCTAAATTACCGACCAATAATTCCGGGCTGTTCAGAGCTTTCGGTATAACTATTACTGGTGTTTCTATGCATAGTCTAAGGCTGATTCTGGTCTCTGTTTTAGCGCTGTCAGGAAAATCGTCTGTAAACATCGGGAGGTCGTCAACATATGAAACGGATTTATCAGTTGCCTCACGCTTTGCGCTGACAAATCCTTTAGCGGCATCAGCGGCAGCGGTTTGTATTGATCTAGCGACCGACGCGGCGTAGTCGCGGAAGTCACCGGCACATAAGGAGAGCTCTGTAAGGAAGTCTACACAATGAATGTACCGAGCGGATGCGATGTGTATGTCCGTGCTTGCAGAAGACATTTCCCCGGAGGGTTTTGTAAACGTGAACGAGAATGCCTTGTTTTCAGAGTCAATGCTCGAGGTCTCTAGATCATGTACACCAGTCTGACATTCACCGATACTGAGTATACAGTTATGTATGGTATTTTCCGGGGTAAGATCTAATACCTCTAAACCTCCAAGCGATCCTCTAACTGTCTGTTCCTGGCCAATACCGGCTGAGAATTCCAAATCGGCGATGGTAACTGTTGAGACTTTCCTTGCTTGGTTAACTTGATCTGTTGATGATACTGCACGTGCTAAGGTTATGTTAACACGCTCTATACTGAGATCGACTTGCATTTTGTTATCTTCGGTAACCTAGGGCAAAAAAGATAACATTTTCTGGCTTTGCCGAGTTTGTTTCACTGTTCTCCACACAAAGTTTTTCTAATAAAAATGTTTTTCTACAAAGCGGGTAGCGAGAAAGAGCGGAAACATTCTCTTCCTTTATCTTAAACTTCTCAGAGTATAAACATCAGAAACAGACAGAAACAATTGACTTAGGCCATGGCCAGACAATAATGTTGTTCAAACAATTAGAGATTTTAGGCCTTTTTGCCACGTCGCAAAACATTGCTTGACAAGCAGCATTGCTTTGCAAATGTCTTTGAAGGACTTCACGTTTTCTCTTTGTCACAAGCAGAAATGTTTTAGGGGCAATGTTATGCAGCGTGGCCAAACGGGAGAACATTTTTATGACAAGCAGATTTCAGATTTTGGGGAGCAATAACTGATCATCAGTCCAGCGCCTTGATTTTACCGTTGGGCCACGTCGCATACGAGTATAATAACACGTTGCATTTTTCTTGAGCGAAAATGTTCTCGAGTATTTTTAGAAACATCGAGAAAAGAAAATCTGCTTGTCCATCAATGTTTTCTGACGTGCAAAAGTGCCCGAGAGGCAAATTTCAAATGTTTGATTGGCAATGTTTCATCGTTTGGACAGGGCCTAAGGACCTGTTTACATTGAGGCGGGCCAGCCCGGTTAGGCGAGGTCGGCCAAGAAGCGAGATCTGACAGAACAATAAATTATCTTGTTTGTGAATCTTGCGTTTACATGAACAATCACCCAGCCCGGTGGGGCGAGATCCGTGATCAAAGGACGCGGATCTCACCTGGCCGAGATCTGCAGGAACAAAAGAATCTTTGTTTGTTCACTTCGCGTTTATATGGAGAGCGGGCCAGCCTGGTCAGGCGAGGTGAAATCTTGAAAGGAAAGAATGGAAAATTGTTAATGAGAAAGGCTAGCTCGGCTAACCGGGCTGGAAAATTTGTCCATGTAAACGCTCTGAAAAAGGATCACGCCTAACCGAGCTGGCTCGGCTAACCGGGCTGACCAGCCTCCAGGTAAACAGGCCCTAAGAGTTGATTTGCTGGTATGAAATACATAGTATGAAAGGTACCAGAGTTGCAAAAAGTTATTGACCTTCTTCCAAACCTGAAATTTTGTAACCAACCTTCCTCACTTTAACATGATATAAAATTGCCGAAAAAACAGCCAGACGCACAAAACAAAAACGTGTGCGTAGGGACTTTCCCAGATCGCTTGTATGTTTTAGCGTAAGTGTTACAAAGGTGGCCATAAGGCTCTTATATCAGGGAGGCTACAGTCTTAAGAGGGTGATTCATAAATTGATTCCAACTTTCTAAGCTGAAGGATATCACAGCACTGTAGGGGCCTACAAAGGGTTGACAAGATAGATTTTCTTTCTTTTAGCTGTAGAAAAATATGAAAAGTCGTATTACTACAAAACCTTCATCATTTTTTAGCCAAAACATTCCTCCATACCAGGTGTGTAGGTGTGTAGGCTTTTTGCGTCTCTGAAAGGTACTTATTAATGTCCGAAAGGTCTGAAAGGAACGCACCCTTAGCAAGTTTATTTGTCCATACACTAGTTGATATTCATCCTTCCCAATAAACAAAGCTTGGAACTAACCTTGTCCCCTTCTCCAATACTTTCTGAATCTGATTGGTTTAAAACAGATTCTTCAGAAGGGTATTCCTTGACTCTGTTTGACTGTGGGGATTTCCATTGTATTGCATTAATCACGTTCATGAGTTCCACTATCGTTTCTTGGTTTGCTGAAAATATAAAAAATCAGTCAATCGCACGAAAAATCAGTCAGTTCACAGTGATCGCACGCATCAGAGGTCGGAAAAATCCCCAACTTCTTTACGATTCTGAAGACATATGAGAACCAAGCGTAAAGACTAGCTACCGTCGAGCCAACCTCGTCCCCAGGGTGAATAGGCCTCTACGCGAAACTCCGCTGTTCATACTCGACCCTGGTATAAATTTGATTGGCTGTTCAAACAATAGAAAATTTAAGTGAAGTCACAGCTTCTTCAAAATTTGACATCAAAAATATGTCGAAAACTATGTGAAAATCACGTATAAAAACCGAAAAATTTTGCTACATGGCACATTATATCTTGCCTGATAGTTATGAAAGAAATTCTTCGCATTTCCTTGCTTAGAGCATCTGCTTTCGGAATCTACATCTTTTTTTGATGCCTAGGCCAAAATTGCCTGTATTTTGGCAGATTTTTGTGGCCGGTACCAGGGCCAAAATCGATATGACGGTTGAGATTCAAGGAAATTCGATTTGGGGCCTGGGGACGAGGTTGAGGACAACCAAGCGTAAAGACTAGCTACCGTCGAGCCTGAATCAAATATCAAATGAATCAAAATTTACCTATGATATCCAGTGAGCTGAAATTCAATGATGCGATTCTTTCTGGTTGATTTTCTCTACCCTCTGAAGGCATGAAATCAGGGTCGATTTGTTGATAATTGATGCGAATTAATGCATTTGAAGACTCGTCGTATAAATCATGATCATATTTGGCTAGAAAAGAAAAAAACAATCGAGGATTAGTAATCAGAGTGGCAAAGTGGCGAGCGAATCGGCGTTGATATCTATGACTGTAGGTTCGGTTCCAACCAAGGTCAAACTAGCCACGAAGAGGGATTAGAGTCACCAGCTCTACTTCCTCTACTAACCAAATAAATAACTAACTAACTAACAAACTAACTAACTAACTAACTAACTAACGAACTAACTAGCTAAGTAACTAACTAACTAACTAACTAACTAACTAACTAACTAACTAACAAACTAACTAACTAACTAACTAACTAACTAACTAGATTGATAACTAACTAACTAACTAACTAACTAACTAACTAACTAACTAACTAACTAACTAAATTGATAACTAACTAACTAACTAACGAACTAACTAACTAACTAACTAACTAACTAACTAACTTACTACTTTCTAACTTACTAACTAACGAACTAACTAACTAACTAACTAACTAACTAACTAACTAACTAACTAACTAGCTAGCTAACTAACTAACTAAATAGCTAGCTAGCTAGCTAACTAACCAACTAACAAACTAACAAACTAACAAACTAACCAATTTACCAGTTAACCAATTAATCAACTTACCAATTAACCAACAAACCAACAAACCAACTAACCCACTAACAAACTAACAAACTAACAAACTAACAAACTAACAAACTAACAAACTAACCAATTAACGAGCTAACCAATTAATTAACTAACCGATTAACCAACTAACCCAAAATCCCACTAACCAACTGATCAACTAACTATCTGACTAACTAACTAACTAACTAACTAATTAACTAACTAGCTAACTAACTAACCAGCTCAATGGACCCAATCTAACTGATGTTACCCAGCATTAAACATGAATGTGGTATAACAAACTTAAGAATACGCAGCCAAAGCATACAAGTTTTGAATCATCCATTAAATTTTGTTCCATCTATTTTACTAATTTGCTCAGCCAGTTTTCCTACCTTTTTAACCACGCTATCCCCTCCTCTCCTGTGTACACTGGCTTGAAATACTCTAAAAAAACGCTTGTTAACATAATATGTGAAAATTCAAAAACATCTAACCTTTCTTGTTTTGTTTTTGCTGTGGGGCTTCACCAACTTTATGTGAACATACAAGATGTTTGAACTCAGATCCGAATGTCTGAATAGTATCAATAACCAGAAGAGAATGAAGTACGAATGACACAGAAAAATCATATGGACGTCTCGTGTATTCTGTTTCAACTCCTAAGATTTGAAGTTCAGCAACACACCGGCCTGAAAAATTAATATTTGAATTAAAGCAATAATTTATTGGCTTACACGCTTTTTGTTACAAAGAGCCTAGCTCGAGGTCTAGAAGTTCCCTTTTTCTGGACCTCTTTAGATAAAAGTGTTGTACCAAAAGTTTCTTAATAGATCCTCAATTTCAACTGCAAATTTAGTGCCATAGCTAAATTAAGAGATACGTGTATGTGAGCAAAGCTGAAAACTACTCGAGAAAACATTTGATATATGCATAACACACAACATTTGTGAGTTTTGACTGCAAATGTATGGAACCGACTTCCTTATTCTTGACTGTTTGCGGTGATGAAAATATTCACAAATGATAATTTCCTTAGGGTTGTATCTTGAGTAGTATAAGTTCTTTAAATTTTTCGACTTTCTACAAGTAGTTTACTTATAAATTGTTTCTCTAAAAATATCTTGTAGGTGAGCAAAAAAAATCTTATTTGCTAACACAGGTTGGATTCAGGGAGCTAAGCAGTGACAAGAGTTACTTGATTGCAACCTAAAAACTTTAATTTAGCAGCCCAAGCTATAGATAAGCCTTGCTTCCCTTGGGTCGCGGAATAAAAGCTTATAGTTTTTTCTTTTGTCACCTTAAATTTGAATTCAGTTGAATTGAATTCACACAACAAAAGCTAGCGTAGGCAGGGCAATGCTTCAGGAAAACATGGCTAGTGTGTTGGCTGCGGATTCGAGATGCGCTCGACGAGGGTTGAAAAAACACAGGCCAAGCCAAAGTTTTACGCGTTCACACTAGCCGGGTTATCGTAAAAGTGGGTCGAGCCTAGGCTACCTTTCGGTGTGGGAATACAGGTAGCGCATGAAGCTATACGCCAGTATAGCTATACGAAAACATGGACTTGGTCTTCGCTAGCGCGAACATGTAAAATCTAGGCTCGCCCCAATAAACCTCAGTGACTGGATTAACAGTCTCGATGATTGCGAAATTGGGTCGGCCCGGGTTGAGAAAACAAATGCCGAGCAAAAGTTTTACGCACTCACACTAGCGTGGGCCAGGTCCGGGCCAAGGCCCAGATCATCAAAAAGCGGGACAAGCCTTGGCTACTTTTTGTAGTGTGAACAAGGCTTAGGATTTGCAGCTTTTTTCCATGGGCTAATACTGTATTAGGAACAACCTAGGTACTCAATTACGGAGCTTTGAAGGATGGACATTTCAGTTGGCTGTACACTTGAGGGAAGTGAAGAAATATAGGCGATCTATGTACTTTTTGAAGAGCGGAAAATTGCAGCGAAAAGCTTATCTTACCTCTGCTGTGAAGACGCAATGATACCTGATCGAATCTGAAATTAGCCAAGGCTAGACAGGACTCAACGAGTAGTTCTCTAGCACGATTATGAAGCACGGAAATTTCTCGATGCGGTGTCGATATTTCGTCTTTCTTTCTGCAAACGAAATAGCAATAATTTTAATAATCTTGACAGCAAAAACCTACTCATAGATGCTTAATTGCTTGGGTGTGTGGTTGGAATGGGCAGGGGTTTGGAACAGCATTTAGGATCTATTAAGAGGGGGGTCAAGATAAACGGGGGGTCGGAATTGGTTAGACAAACTTTATCAGGAAATTGCTGAAACGTGCAAATAACAATTATTCTATTTCAACTTTTTGACTTATAAGAACTGCCTTAACTGTTAACAAATGTGAAACGTATACTACATAAGGATACTAAGGGATACTAGAAATTTAAAAATTGAAACCACAAAACTAACGTGAATTCGGTTCCATCTTCTGAGGGCTTTGGTCGTTTGGGTGGCGGCTGCGATGCATCTAAAAATTAGACAAAATAAAGACAAAATTTTCATATATAAAGGCAAAACACTAAACAGCCTTGAAAGTTAATGAAAAATTAAACCTATTGGCTCACGTTTGACGTAAGCCCCGATTGAAAGGCCTATTGAAAGAATTAAGAAAAGCTACATATACTCATACCATTTAGTGACATCCTAGATGCCGTACTCTCGACATGGGGAAGAGATCTTTTCTCCTCCTGCAACTGCTGAATGCACTTGAACAAAACCTTTATCTGAAACAAAAATATTCTGTAGGTAACCCTAGGTAACCCTGAGTAAACTTGAACTGTGTTACTAAATGACAATGGTACAGGGAAGGGGAACACTGTGAAGAAAGTGAGAGCAAACGAGTTACAGAGTGAGTTACCAAAGGTTACCGACTATAAACTGTGATGCTACATTGCTATAACACAGGGAGTGATAGACATTGCGATAACAGACTGCACAAGCGACTAGCTAAGCAAATGAAATGATAGATTATCAAGAGAGTTGTAAAAGGTTACCAGCAGAGTTACAAAAGGTTACAGAGTGAGTAACAATAGGTGACAGACTGTGTAACGATAAGTTACCGAGTGAGTAACAATAGGTTACTGAGTGAGTAATAATAGGTAGCTAGGTGAGTAACAACAGGTTACTGAGTGAGTAACAATAGGTTACTGAGCGAGTAACCATACGTAACTCAATTTGTTAACAATAGGTAACAATGAGTTACAGAATGTTACCGAGTGAGTAATGAAAGGTTATCCAATTAGTTACAAAGGTTACTGAGTGTCTGGTTACTGACAATTTTAAGAAGTGCGTAACGACAAGTTATCAGGTGAGTTGAAAAAGATTACTCGGTAAAGGTGACTTACAAAGGTTACAGATAATCAACGAATAAACAAGAGAAATTACTGTAAGGTTACCAACAATGGTGTACTGGTAAAAACATTTTTACCTTCCTTTCATCAATATGAACCATCAACTGCGGAAGACTTCCAGAAAATGTAACGGCAGGCCAGTTAGGGTCTGATGTGAAAGCTTGTCGCCTGATGGTATAAAGGCAATGTAAGTATTTGTAATGAGTGGCGAACATTAAGATTTTTCCACAAGTGGCATACAGTAACACTGTATGTAATACAGTGGCATACAGTGACAGTGTATGTAATAAATTCATTGTAAACATTCGAATTAGATTAGTTTCTTATATTAATATATAAATTAAGAAGCTAGAAATTATTATTTCGAATTAAAATAACTTGACAACAACAACAATAGACGGGTTTCGAACCTAGACCGGAGAGAGAGCCAACGAATTTTCACTGAGCTAAAGAGCTCAATGAAATCGCCGAGTGACTCTCCAAGTCATACAACCCTAGGCTCCCCTTCGGTTTTATGCTTCTTGTGTTTCGGCTATGTTGAGCCTTCAGGTCCATACATGGATTACTGTACCTAGCGTCTGATAATATCAAATTTAGTGAAACAAAATGAAAGGATTACCTTTCCATATTGAGGGATATCGTAAAACTGTCTATGATATGAAAAGAGCTTGTTTTCTTCATTGTTATTTTACTCCAATTGTCTGTTGTTCTGCAGACAACCACTTGAAGATTTGCAAACTCAAGTTTGTATCTAAAAGGGAGTAAATCAAAATCATTTACAGCTTAGATTCTATTATTTACAAAATAGGGAAGATAGAAAAGTAGAAAGGATTGAAATACAAATTGAATATCCAGACATCTATGCAATGCTGAATTGTACCTACAATCGTGGTCAAAATTAACTGAGACTGAGGACTATTTGTTCACCGGAACCCCCACCCCCCCAATCAATGTTGTTTTTTTGATAGGACATTGACACAGTCACATTATCAAACTTTTAAATTACTAACAACATTGACTTTGGGGGAAGGGAAGAAGTATGAAAAGACGATGTGGCTAGTTTTGCTTCTGGTCTCAGGGAATTTGACCAAGATTGTAATTGCATCGTATTGTTTTCTATTGTACTGTATTCTATTGTATTTATGGTTATTGTATTATAATGTATTCTATTAATGTATTGTATTGTATTGCATTGCATTGCATTGTATTGCATTGCATTGTATTGTATTGTATTATATTGTATTGTATTGTATTGTATTGTTTTCTATTCTATTCTATTCTATGGTATTCTATTGTATTTATGTTTATTGTATTATAATGTATTCTATTAATGTATTGTATGCATTGCATTGTATTGCATTGCATTGTATTGTATTGCATTGTATTATATTGTATTGTATTGTATTGTTTTCTATTTTATTCTATTCTATGGTATTCTATTGTATTGTATAGTACTGTATTGTCTGTGATTTGTATTGTATTGTATTTTACTGTACTGTATTCCTTTAGATTGAATTAATTTGTAATATTGAATTGCACGACATTGCACTGTATAAAAATATTGCATACCTCTCATAAAATCTCTCTTTCAATGCTTCCATATCTTCAATCTCTTGTGAGAATGCTGCTTCATTTATTATCCTTTCTAAATCTTCATCATCGGGTGGGGTGGAATACGGCGTCAGAAATTCGTCTAAAAAAGATACGAGAATCATTGCAGCGGCTTGCGTTGGGGCACGGTGGCTTGTGTTGGCTGACAGTAGTTTCTGTTGGCTCAGAATGGCTTGTGATGGCTTATAGGCCTTGTGTAGTAGCTAGGCTTGGCTAGGCTTGTGTTACAATGGCTAGTGTTGACTTATAGAGGCTTGGCTTAAAGGGCTTCTGTTGGCTTAAAGGGCTTCTGTTGGCTTAAAGGGCTTGGCTTATAGGGAGTTATGTTGTCTGAAGGGGCTTGTGTTGGCTTACAATGGCTGTGTAGTAGCTACGCTTGACTAGGCTTGTGTTGCTTACGATGGCTAGTGTTGGCTTATAGTGGCTTGGCTTAAAGGACTTCTGTTTGCTTAAAGGGCTTGGCTCATATGGGCTTGTGTTGGCTTACAAATGTTAGTGTTTGCTTACAATGGCTGTGTTGGCTAATAGTGGCATGTGCTTGCTCCCTTTGCCTTACATCGCTAGTATAGGACTTTCAATGGTTTGTGTGGGCTTGCATTTGCTTGTGTTGGCTTACACTTTATAACTCAAAGACAAATAGTTGCTATACCTTCATCACCAGATTCCGTGTGGATCGAATTTTGTCCCATAGATTCGCTTCTTTGTCGATGTAATGCAGGTGCATTTACGAATGAAATCTTTCCAAGATCAACAATCACCTGAAAGCAAATTATGTGTATGAATGACGGGCTCCAAGATAAGAAAAACACTAAAAATAGGGAGGGACCCAGCTGTACTGAGGGTAGAGATAAATTTAAGTACCATAGTCTGGTAAGTACTATCGTCAAAAAGAGGACTTTGACTCGACTGACAAGCTGCTTCTATTTCTCTCGATTCTGCGCCTTAGGCCCTGGGCAAATGAACTGAACATTTCACTGAACATTTGCTGAACTTTTTCAGCCTCTTTTTCATGCAATTATTTTGGCGCGAAATTTTGATATTTTTAATTGAAAACACTGAGAAAGTTGCCGTATATCGGATAAATGTTCAGTGTGGAATATGAAGTACCAGGCTTAGCTTAATGAAGGCTTAAGAAACATAGACATGGGATAGCCAAGGACCTATTATTCAGATTATGCTGCACTTTAAGAAGAACAGTACATAAACACTGGGCTGTATTCTCCAGTTATAAACTGCAGCTAAAAACAAAAACAATATACTGGTCATAAATCCTACCATTGAGGTGTCTTTTCCAGTGAATCCTTCGGGTAAGATTATCAATGGTGCAGCCATGTCTAACTCAACATCCCATCGATCGTTCTCTTTCTAAATAATAAAACAAGCGAAAATTTATGTTATATGAATTTTCATGAATGGCAAACACTAGGATGGATTTTTTTACACCTGGCACACCACAGTTGGTAGGATTCGAGCCTGGACTGCATGATAAGACAGTCAACAGCAATTCCACAGAGCTAAAGAGTTGAACGAAATCGTCTATTAACCCACCAAGTCATATAGCCCGAGGCTGTCGTCCCGTTTAGATTTGTGTTTCGGCTATGTTGAGCCTTTTTCAGCACCATACATATCTGTATATATGTATATATCTGCCATGAATGGTGAAGACTAGGATGGATTTTTCCACATACAACAATGGCATACCGCAATAGACATTTCTACTGAGCTATAGGGCTCAATGAAATCGTCTACACACTCAACAAGTCATACAGCCCCCGGACCACCTCCTATTTGGCTCTCTGTTTCACCTATGTTGTGCCTTCTTCAGCACCATACGTATTGATGTCCATATGTCATGAATATCAAACACTGGGTTTGGTTATTCCAGTGGGATACCAGAATAGATGGGATTCGAACCTGGACTGCATGATCAGACAACCAACGACGTTTCCATCGAGCTAAAGAACTCAATGAAATCCATTGTGGTATGCCATTCGGTGCCTAGGCGAAACTTTCCAATATTTTGGCCCTAATACTGTATTCACCAGTATTAGGGCTAAACTCATTTGACCGTTGAAATTCGAGGAAAGGCGTTCAGGGTCTGGAGAGAAGACTAAGGACAGCATTTACTGGATAAATCAGCAAAAGAATATTTTTCACCTTCGATTCCCCAGTCATCAAATCATCAACAGCATGTCTGAATTCAGTTTTTGTTAAATTCTTGAATTCCCTATATCGATCCAATGCCATTTTTTGTAGATGTCTTTCGACGTTTGATACTTTCAGCCTGTACTTGGACTTCCTTGACGGTCTGAAGAACTCAGATAGCCTCGTCATGACGTCAGAATTGTAAACAACAGTCAATGGCTGCAGTTTGACAGACAACCTACAAGCGAGACAAAGTAATGATAATAGTCTTCAATTTGCACCAAACTTCAACATTGCGAAATTGCTTCAGTCTTTTGCCTAAGTTTGGTTTTTGATACTTCTGTTCCTACAAGCAAGAAAGGACTGACTTACAGCACTGAATTAATAGACTGAATATGAATATTGAAGTAAACTTTTGTTTCCTACCTGTACAAATCCCGCAATCCCAGAGGTCTTTGCTCGAATGATATCTCCAGCAACGGTGTTGTATCAGTAATCAAAGCACCAAGACCGGATGTGACGTCATTCGTGCTTTTACCATGTTGAGGAACTTTAAGCTCCGGAAATTTGTCCTAAAACAAAAAATGTAGACTGATTGCAAAGCTCACAATGTTAGAATGTGGGTGTGTTATTCTCAACCTCCAAAATCTCCCGAATTTCGAAAACAGAAGGCTCCCAAAAACAGAATCCATGATTTTCAAGACAAACGAATTCTGGGAATCTGAAAACTTTCGCGCCAAAATTCTTGCTTGCCTCGTCCCCAGACCCATTCGGGGGATGTATCCTGGCAACTGATAAAATGGAAGTCTCCTTGAGCTTCAAACCGTGAATCTCTCGAAAGTTTCAACAATGCCTTACCTTGTCTTGAGCTTTGATAAGAACAGGAAATAGAGTATCTTTGTTGTAGAGATCTCTAAGGAACAGTGCACCTAGTGTTGTTGAAAATTGCCATGAGTTTGTCTTAGGACGAAGATCTGATATCCATTGAACTTCTGAGAACTCGAGCTCTGCAACTGGGACACAGCCTGCGTCATGAAAAAAAAAATAATGTGAACTTGAAGCTTTACACTTGAAGGCATCTCTACGTCATAGTTCACACTGGAAATGCTAGGAGATGCTAATGAATACAGTAGGAAATGAAAATGGGAATGAATACAGTATGAAATGAAGATGCCAATGAATACAGTATGAAATGAAGATGCCAATGATAACAGTAGGAAATGAAGATCCCATTAATACAGTATGAAATGAAGATGCCAATGAATACAATATGAAATGAAGATGCCAATGAATACAGTATGAAATGAAGATGGAAATTAATACAATATAAAATGAAGATACTTTTAAAAAGTAAGATAATTAACCATTGTCTAAAAGTTTGGCCAGGTCACAAAACATCGCTTGACAAGAAGAACTTATTAAGCAATGTTTTCGAAAAAGTTGAAAACATATTTGGTTAACACACGCAGAAAATGTTTGATGAGCATTGTTTTTTGAAGTGGCCCAATGGCAAAGCATTTAGCATGAAATGCAAATTTCAAATGTTTGACAAATAATGTTTGATCGTTTGGCTCAGAGCCTGATATAAAAGAAGCAATATTTATTATGTGTATTAGGCCTGGCCAAATGATGAAACACTGTTTGTCAAACATTTGAAATTTGCGTGTCAAACAAATGTTTTACAGTTTGACCATGTCACAAAACAAATGCAGATCAAACATTATTTGCTTGCATCAAACTAAAAAAGTTGTTGAATCTTTATGAAAAAACAACACGCAGAGAATTCTGCCTATTTACGCTTGTCAAGCAATGTTTTGTGACGTGGCCAAACGTTCAAACATTGGATAATAGCGGATTCCAAATGTTTGACAAGCAATGTTTGATGGCTCGGGCAGGGCCTTCAGAGAAGAACTCGAATGGTATCATAAAGCCCTTGCCTAATGATCAAACATTGTTCGTCAAACATCTGAAATTGTTTTGTCAGACAAAATGTTGTCCTGTTTGGCCACTGGCAAACCATTTCTGGTCAAGCATCTTTTTGCTTATGACAAGGAAAAAATGCTTTTGAAGTTTTTCAAAAACATCGTGTAATAAATTTAAATGCTTTTTGCTTGTCAAGCAATGTTTTGCGACGTAGCCAAACGTTCAAACATTGCATGACAAGCCAATTCAAATGTTTGACAAACAATGTTTGATCGTTTAGAGAGGGCCTCAAGGAAAGAACTCATCTGGTATCATAGCCTGATAATAAAACAACTCAACATACCACGATCTATAGATGTTGTTTTGATGCGTAAAATCCCAGTATTCAGCTTGAATTTTAGCTTCACAAAAACGTGATCTCGTTTGAAAATCGAATCATCCATGCCGCCTTCTGCCAATTCTCCAAGAAATTCTTGTTCCTCTGAAATGAAAAAGATCCTTTTATCGAGATTCAACACTATTTGTAGAATGGAGATATTTTGAGATAAAATAATTTATATAGGAACTTAACAATGCTATTTCTGACAGCGTATTATACATGATGGCCATCGCCTATCATACGGTTTGTACGCCTATCATACCAGTTATTTTTCGGTAGCCTTCCTTTTTCGGAATGTGTGTTTTTCAAACCATTTTTCTAAAAATGGCAGGTTTTGGAGATCTCGAGAACCTTCTGTCATCAAAAGCAGGAAGTTTCAGAGACTTTCGAGAGATTTTCGGGTTGAAGGTCGAACGAGACTGCAATTTTACTAGTAGCAAGGAGACATTCCATGAATGAGTCTGGGGACGAGACAAGAAAGAATTTTGGCGCGAAAGTTGACTGACGTTTGGAAAGAATTTGAAAAAGTCTCGAATTCTCATTTTTTTAAATCATGGATTCTGTTTTTGGAATCTTTCTTCTTTCAAAATTTGGAAGGTTTTAAAGGTTCAGAAGAACACGCCATAATAAGTCTTTAGTATTTACGAGGGAAACATCGAGTTCTACAAAATAAACACCGTTTTTATTCATTTTATACAGCAAAATATCTGTGTTTCTTTATTAATATTTAGTCTCGTTAGAATGGTAAGTGTATTATAACGTCTCTCTCTGGCTCCGTGCTCCCTGCACGAAAAAAAGAATATCTGTGGAACAACGAAAGATGAAGGGTGGAGATTTTAGAGAACGTATGCAGTCACAATGTTCCTAAATTGGTGACCACGACTTTACAAGCAAATTAACAATATTATTGGTCTTTTCCTCGACTTACCCTCGGAGACAGGCTCCTTGAAGGATACTTTTGCACCTTGTCCATTGTCAACGCCATCTTTAGTTCGTTGTCCATTTTCACCTTCATATCCATACCATGATGTCCAACCGGTTACCCAGCTGCTCCAAGACCCTCCTGTTTTATCAGCCTCTTTTTCGAGTTTCGTTGTACGATCAGCTGCCTTAAGTAGACAAAATGTTTTGAGAGAAAATCTCAACGTAACTCCGGAGGGGGAAGGGGCATAAAAAATAAAGGTAGTCTTTGAGTTAGACTGATTATCTTTGAGTTGCAAACAGCTTGCAAGCAATAGCGGCAACATTTTGGGATAAAATTAAAAGCTTTTTTCATCTGACACTCCTCAGAGTGTAAACGTCAGAAACAGACTGAAAAAATGCCTAAGGCTGAATAGACCTTTTCGACAAATAGCCACGCTTAAGGAATTTTTTTAAATTTCTAGGTAGAGAGTTGTTGATACCAAATTCGTATTTGGCTTCACCATCTAAGCGCTCATATTATTCACTTTATGGGCCTTCAAAGTTTGCGACTTTACAAGGGCTCAGACCAGTGGATGTGAAAGGTCCCACCCCAAGCCATATTTCACGGTCAAAGCCCTTATAGAATCGAGAACTTTGAACGCTCATAAAATCAATATTAAAAATGCTAGGGAAGCGAAACTGTGCACCTAGCCTAAGTTTTTCACGCTTTATGTGATTTTAGCATCGAAATCCCAGTATCGGGGTTAATCAAGCAAGCAATTTACCCAGCAGGTTTTGGGGCAAATCAATCCTGACAGACTTTCGTCAAAAAAGTCTACAGCAGAAACAGCTTGCGATATAATTAAAAGCTTTTTTCATCTGACACTCCTCACAGTATAAACGTCAGAAACAGGACGAAACAATATCTGAGGCTGGACTTTTATCCACATGCAGATCGTGATGCACCAATCAAAATAGATGAAGGCTTAGCTTCATACTAATCAGTTGACCTTCTGTACTGCATAATATTGTTGAATTTCGTAGAGAATAAAATGCAATTCAATCGGGTGGGCGAAAATAAGTACTATATAATTACTATATAATGGTTGAATTTTTATTACTCTGAGAAAAAAGCAGATAGGGTTTTGATTTTCTCCAGAGATGATAGTTAGGTTGAATTTTACCTGGTTTAAATTTGTTCAGATTTGTCTCTTGAAAGATTTTATATTAATTATCTAGTTTGGGGGGTTCCTCTTTTTAGGCCCACCTTATAATTGAGTTAATGCAGGAGTGAGTGCTTCCCTTTACAGATTGCAAATACCTGTGATTATGGAAACCGTATGCTAATTCATGAATGATAATGTGCAAAAATACTCAGCTTACTTTTCGAAGGCTTTCTTCTCGAGTAATTTTCGATGTCACAATGTTCCTGAGTATTCGAATTTCGTCCAGGGATAGCTTTTCCTCAATAACTTTTCTCACCGCCTGAAAAATTGAAAATTACAGTATATGAGCAATGTATAAAACAAACGAAAGATTTTTTATCTGACTTTGATGGCAATCTGGGTTCAACGAATGCTTTTCAGGTTAAAGGAAATCTGGGTCGATCTGGGTCGATCTGGGTTATAGGAGATTACGTTAAGGCGAGCAGGGTTATAAGAATAGCTATCCTGGGCTACAAGAAATGCATCACGATTTCAACAGTCTGGATTAGATCAAAGCTATCTGGCTTATAACAGATGTCATCAAAGCTATTTGGATCAATTTCAATAAAAAGTTTTCTGGATTACAGTTAACGCTATCTGGATTTTCATTAAGCTTTATCGATTAAAAGTTAAGGAATCTGGGTATGGGTTGCCATTAAGCTATCTGGAATACAATAAGAGCTATCTGGGTTTCAACAAAGCTATCTAAAATATAAGAAAAGCTATCTAGATCACACTGATGCTATCTGGATTGTAATAAAGCTATCTGGATTGCCGTAAAGCTATCTGGATTGCAGTAAAGCTATCCGGATTGCCGTAAAGCTATCTTGATGGCCATAAACCAATCTGGATTGCAATAAAGCTATATGAGATACAATAAAATCTATCTTGATTTCAGTAAAGATGTCTGGATTGACATTAGGATTGCAATATGTAACTTACTGTCGTTTCAGGACCAGTGGCGGGGTTTGTCAGATGTTCTGTATAGGCCTTTACGTATACAAGAATATCAGCAACGCGTTGGACGAGAAATGATTTGGATCTTCGCTTGTTCTTCTCTTTGATTGGCTCAACATGACAATTGATTGCGAACCTCCACCAATCAGATGGACTGAAAAGAATAAGAATATCTTTGAAAAGTGAGATTCAAAAACTTTGCAGACTTAACGCATCACTTCCTTATCAGTCTTAGACCCAGTTCACACTATGCCGTTCCTAAACGAAAGCGGTACCAAGTCATACCAGATTGGCCTTCCGTTACACTGAAACGTTTTCCTAACCGTTTTCGTTTAGAAACGGCATAGTGTGTACGGGGTCTTAGAAAGCCCCTTCCTTTAAACGCCCTCTCGAATAAACCCCTTCTCTCTAAAACTTGGATAATGCAATAAATGCCCCCTTCTTATAAAAGTCCCTCTTAACGGGGCCACGCCATAGAAGCTTGATAATTTTGCAGATTTGCAGCTACTCGAATAAGCTCCTTATCGATAGTCTACAATGCCTGCCAGTTGGATACTCACATATGAAGCCTTGGGAACCCATCTTTGCCAATTGAATTTGACTGAGCACGCAAGAGCAATATTTTTGGAATGATGGTATTTGACCCCCTTGAAACTGCACACATAATAAACGATTAAGTATCGAAATATAAATCTTCAGGGGGGACAAAAACATAGCTTCAACTTACCATTCCACAATACGTCTTTTCGGTCTTGTTCCTTGATATTTCTGCGCCTTGAAACGTCTTTGCATTTCGTCAACCAGCATGAGGAATCCTGAATACTGAACATCAGAAAGAGACAGCGGTATCTTGTCGAGAAGAAACTCTACATCAAAACGAGGCCCATCTTTTGCGAGCAGTGGCGCATTGGAAGAGTTCCTTGTCATTCTTGCTTGACCAGAAACAGGTTCAAGGATGTACGTATGGTCCTAGAAAAAGAAAAAATATATATGAAATAAATGAAAGGAAATATCTAGAATCAAAGAATCAAAGAATCAAAGAATCAAAGATTCAAAGAATCAAAGAATCAAAGAATCAAAGAATCAAAGAATCAAAGAATCAAAGAATCAAAGAATCAAGAATCAAAGAATCACAAAATCACAGAATCAAAGAATCACAGAATCATAGAATCAAAGAATCAAAGAATCAAAGAATCAAAGAATCAAAGAATCA
>JAADKT020041120.1:0-10804 GCA_011763395.2 Chrysaora chesapeakei
ACAACAGGGCATTTCACTCTTCAAAAAAGGCGTACGAGATTCCCGTTGAAACAAAAAGATTTCCAAGAAATTTTCCTATTCAAACCCTTCAAACATTGATTGACATGGAGACAAAGGGAGATAGCATTAACTTTTTGACCAGACCAGGGGTCTAACAGTTTTCCAGGAACTGTTGCTAGAGCAAGTTAATTGACGTAAGGACCTCCAATTTATCGACTTTGGCTATAGCAATATACCCGAAGGAGGAACTGAAAGGTTACCTCAACCCGCCTCAACCATTTATATTTTTACTTCGCAGAAATACCTCTCAGATGAAGACTTCAAAAAAGTATTTGGGATGAATCGTGTCCAATTCTATGATCAGCCAGTCTGGAAGCAAGTTAACATGAAGAAACTGATGGGTCTTTTTTAAACTCCAATCACACACACAGTCGAAAACATTACCTTGAGTGGATCATCGTCCTGAGTGAATTATTCTATAGCTACTAGTCCTAGAAATTTGTGGAAATAATTAGATGGATAGGCCTAAATACACATGCATTTCTTACACTGGAGAAGATTGCTTTACCCTATGATGTGAAAACTAAGCTCATAAAAATAAGATACTCGGTTTTGAGTGTTGATTAATTAGGGCATATAAGGCAATGGGCAATGTTATGGCATAGGGTTAGGGCAATATAACTGTACTTTCCTATATTTATAGAACTTTTATTATCATTCAGAGAAGCTTGGTTCTCATATCGCAAATCATCCGCTATCGTGGCCTTACGATGCTTGCGAATTATGAGAACATGCATTTTCACCCCGCTGAGCCAAAAAACTTTTGTATTTGCTTTCGCCGACAGTCCATATGAGAACATCATTGGCGACCACTGGCGATCATTTCTGGATTATACCAAAACGAGGTTCCTTGTTTTCTGGGTTACAAGTGAAAGCCACAGGGAACGGAGAATCATCGATCCAGCGGACAAGAAGCACATGTAAACACTTCGTTGGCGATGATCGCACACTGTCTGTGAGCAAGATTGCGACATATGAGAACCGGGCTATACAAAGGCGTAATTAGACAAAAGGCCTAAGTTAGTTTACAAATACGTCATCATTTTCATTTAGATCGCAGCATTTCACATATTACACATCCCCTGTACATGACTTCACATACGCAATATTAATGCATATATTCACATATACTGTATGTAAAGTTCCTTCATGTGGCGTTGTATGCATACATAGTCACAAATCTGATCGAATAAAGTGCTGATCAGAAGCGATCTACAACATTTAATACAGTAATACAATGTATTTAAGTATAGACTTATCCATCATCCATCATCCATTTCTTTTGACTTCTTTTTTCGCTTCTTTTTCTCGGGTTCTTGATCTTTTTTCGATTCTAGAAAAGATGGACAACATATCAGTTGTATCTTCATATTTAGTACAAGTAATATTTTTCTAATAAACTCAGACCTTCCAATTGCCAAGAAAGTCTATGAGAAATTAAAATGATAATGATTCATCCCATGCTTTTTCTTATATAGTAATAAATTTGTATGCTGTAACGTAGGCCAAATACTTAGTCATACCCACCGGTTATCTCAGCATTTACTGTAAAACATTCGCATTGTTGGAAACATTATATAAATAAAATCATGATTGAATATTTGAGAAATACTTAGAATTTCCAGTCCTTAAAATTTGAAACTATTTAGAAACTTTCAGTACTGGGGGCATTTTTTAGGGTTCATAGAAAAAATAAGTGTATATACGTTCTACCCAATACACTATTTTTAAACGATTTGTCTGCAAACAACAATACAGGCTTCCGAAAAAGATGGCGGCTGCGCTATCCTTTGTTTTTATCAAGTAATTTTTAAGGGGGATTCTTAGACTCACAACAAAAGTCGTAGATTCGCTGCCAGCCCCCCCATGCAACACAGCCCGCCTCTCGTAGTTTGAGCTGCCGCCATCAACAGCAACAACTATTCTTTTGATTTTACATTTTTTTGAATGAACTGAATTGAGGTGGGTGAAGGCAGTGAAAACTACGACTCATGTAGTAAGTCTAGGGGATTCTTGGAATAATTTTCTCAGTTACTGCAGCATAAACACGTTGAGTTCGTTAGATTCTTGTAACTAAGGAAATTATCCCCAGAATTCCTTTTGAAAATCCTTAATTAAAAACAAAGGAAACGGCCTACGGCTCCAAAGCCTCTACTGATGGCGTTTTCTACTCAATAATAACTCAAATCCTAAACTGTTTACAGTTAAGGTTGCTACAGGTGTAAAGGCTTTAAGTAGAAAAAATAAAAAAGCAAAACTTAAAACTGAAGATCCTACATACTTTTCTTCTTTCTACTCAAAGATTTTTCACTTCCTTGCGTGGTATCTTTATCTTGCAAACTCGCATCAGCATCCTCAAGCAATGCATCTGGTTCTTCTTGTCTTTCATTATTATTTTCCATTTCATTGGTTTCTTCTGATGCACGCTGCTCTCCCTCTTGCTTCTGTAATTTACGATCTTTCTTTTTAGATTTATTTTGTCGCTTTACTGTCAAACAAACAGGCCTACCAGGAATGAAAAATTCTGCCAGCAATACTGGGCTTTCTTTCATCTAAAAAAGAAAAATACGAATCTCAGAATGGTTATTAAGTTAAGTTAAGTTAAGTTAAGTTTCCTTTAATTCAACAACAATATATACATTATTAATATAGATACACAGCCCTTGAATACAGCCCTTGAATCGAACTTTTCTAAATAACTTAATTTTCTAGAAAAGGTACGTGATGGGTAAGAATTACGGTCCTTGGTGACAAACGAATCACGGAACATATCCTCACCTCTTTGAAGATTGGCTCGAGTCGAACAAAATTCACAATTGGGAAGCATATAAAAACATTTTCGAAAACACTGGGAAGAGCCGTTGTAGAAATAGGCAAAAACGGCAAAATAAGAATAGATCAAAACTTATTGATTTTGATAGAGACAGATGATGGCTAAACCCTTAATGAAACGATGGCCTTACTCTGCCAGTTATGTGGAACTAACCTCCCTTGAAATTCCTATAGCAGCAAAATTTGAATGTATTTTACAGTTTCGAGGTGCGAGATGACTATTCTCTTCTGGCTTGAGTATTTACTTACGTTTTCATTTGCGAATCTCCAAGCTTTGAGACAGCCATCTGACGCTACAGTGAATAATATTGAAAAGGCCCCATCAATGGGATCTGTAATGCTTCTTACAGCTTTGACCCTGCAAGAAAGGAAAAAGGCTTTCAAGTGAAGCAAGCTAAATATGCGTATACACGTTACACGACTCTATACACTGTATTTGTTTCACAAGCAACCAGTTAACAAGCAACTAGCGAAAAGGTGGGAGTAATTGTACAGCGGGAGTAATCGTACATTTCGACTTTAAAAAAAAAATTTAAAATAGGAAACTCAAGAAAATTTAATTCAAAGGATGGCAGGATAAATGCAAAACTATATTCTTTTTGTGGCAAGCTGACTGCTTTGTGAGAGTTGCTTCAGAACGGAGAGAGCCCAAAAAGAGACTTAGTGCGGAAGCACTGGAAAAATGGCGTTCGAGCGAAACTTGACGCCGCTAAAGGCAGTGTCTTATTTGGCACTGCTTAGAAAAGATAAAACCCCTTAGAAATTTATTCCAAAAGCATTTTTTAACATCTTGGGACTTATGATCAAACCATGAACTGAAGAACTGATAAAACTGCAGCTTTTTTGTACTTTTTCAAATAACAAACTGTTCGGAAACTCCCGCCGCTGTACGAAAACTCCGCATCGAGTACTGCTAACAAAAAACGATTATGCAAGCCACTGAAAAGGTTTTATGTCTTGAAAATCTATATTTTAACGCAAAAAGGGTTGGTCTAAAATATTATAATGATATTTTTGTACATTAAAAAACACATTGCAAAATATAGGCCTAAAAAGCTTAACTGTACGATTACTCCCACCTCTACCCTAGATGACAGTTTCTTAAACTGCTAAACAACGCATGCAACCAATCCTATAGTAATAAGCGATGTACATGTAAAGAATATTATCTGATGTTTCGGTATTTTAGTTCTAGTGATTGGCGGTAGTTGCTTAATTTCTCTAAAATATTTATTTTAGCAGTGTAACATATATATTATAGCAGCTACAAAATATCGTAGAAAAGACACAAGTATTACAATACCTGATGTCATGAGCTTTGAACTTCTGCAGCATCGTTTGATTTTCTATATCGTAAATTATAACTTCCTCAGCTTCTCCAGCCAAAACAAGGACGGTGGGCTAAAAAAATAAACCAGCAATCATAAGTATAATTACCTGGCTTGCAAATTTTAGATTTGGCTTAAAATTATCACCATAGTTCTAAACCCCTGACTTAGAAATCAAACATTGTTGGTCAAACATTTGAAATTTGCCTTCTAAGCAATGTTTGTCTGGTTAGTAACGTCGCAAGGCTTAGCTTGACAGGCGAGTTCGCTTAGCCATGTTTTTGAAAAAGTTCAAAAACAATTTCTGCTGATCACAAGCAAAAACGATTTGACGGTCAATTTTTTGTAATGTTGCCCGACCGTACAGTTTGTTTGGGGCCTAAATTTTGCCGCAAAATGATGCTCAAACACTGCTAAGCATCCCAGAAAATTACCTAGCTTTAGCAATAAGAAAATTTCCGGCAAGATTGTGTAACCAAGTTTCCTAAAGGCTAAAAATGCAGTCTTTTCGTTTCTGCGACTGTGAAAAAAATTCATTAGAACTTTTTGGTCGTTAGTAGAAAATATATTTCAAATCAAGCCACTCTTGAAGAATACGTTCCTACTTGCAGGATGGTTCGACGGAAGTCGCTAAAAAGATGTTTTTTTCGGCAAAATGTGCGATTTGTTTTATGTACAGTAGAAATAAGACATTATTGTTGAAATTATACTGTGACATTTCGCAAATAAAAAAATCCAAAACAGACGAAAACATTTTTTTCTTGATTTCTAGCTAATACTAACTTTCCATGTAGCAAATTTCTTACAGACGAAAGAAAAAGTTTAAGGGAAAATGAGAACTTTTCTCCATGATTTGCATAAATTTTAAGACTAGTTGGAAAATATTTCGAACGAATGGCGAATGCGAACGTGCGAATGACGAATATTCGAAAAATGGCGCGAGAATTCACAAAATTCGCGACGGAACGGATGGCAAACGTTCGAAAAATGACGTGAGCAGAATAAAAGATAGCCAAAGTCGGCAGTCATATGAAAACTTATTCAATCCTTTTCAGAATCGCCGTTAAAAGTGTAGAAAACTTTAAAGATTTAGGTGCAGAAGGTTTACAAGCCATTGAAATCTGTCACCCTCCGAGAACATCCCAAAAGACAATTTTTCAATGTTTCAGTCTCGAAAAACTGGAGGAACCCAAGAGGCTACGTCCTGAATTCAGCAATACCTTCCATAAAAATGTTCATCTGCTAAATTGAAGCATGTAGTAGCCCCATTACATTTTAGGCAAATTATGTATAATGCAGTTACATTCAAAACATACCGCAATGAAA
This sequence comes from Chrysaora chesapeakei, assembly GCA_011763395.2. NCBI lineage: Eukaryota > Metazoa > Cnidaria > Scyphozoa > Semaeostomeae > Pelagiidae > Chrysaora > Chrysaora chesapeakei. The sequence goes on from JAADKT020041120.1 coordinate 5,547, forward strand.
TCCATTGCCAATATTGTTTTCGGGCAGTCAATCACAGAAACATCACTCGTATCCTGCAAAACAAAAATTTGATAAATCGATGCTTCAAAGATTGTTCTACCCCTATCAATCTCTTAGATTTCTTCTAATTATTCGAAAAAAACCTATCCTGTTATCATAAAACAAATAGGAAAAGTAAGACTCACAGATATTTTGTTAATTGTAGCTTTAGATCCAGATGACACAACATAGCTATCTCCGCTAGGTGACCAAATAACAATATCGCCAACTTGAAAAGAAATAGTGATAAAACCTTAAGCCGTTTCATTGAAATTTTAGCGAATATTTTGAACTGAGCTTTTGTGAGCAAGGGATGTAAAATTTCAGGAGACTCGGCAAATTTTCAAAGTTATCAAGGGGGTTTTTCCTCATTGCAAACCATTAACACTGTAGTAGTTGTTTAAAGGGAAAGTACTTGTCCTAAGTTTAATATCAAAGTCACTTTTTAATCAGCGATGCTCTTGATACCTGACCACATCAAAACTTACGAAAATTTTACATAAGCTGTACATGGTCAACAATATAAATGTACCTTGTTTAATGCTTGTTGTATAGGCACTTCGTCCAGTCAAGAGATTCCAGGTTCTGCAATTAGAATTATAAAAGTCTTAGATATCAAGGGTTATCAAGCAAATTTTTCCCTATTTCAGGGTCATGTTTAAGTTAATTAGTTTGCAGTTATGAGATGGAACTTGGTTGCATTCTTTCCTGAAATAGTATTTAAAAGTGAAAAAATCTCTTCATAACTGAAAATTTCTTAAAAAGAATTTGCTGAAGTTATTGTCCAAACCTGACTGTTTTATCTTTGGAAACAGAAAGTGCAAGACGTCCAGTTGGATGAACTGATATCGAATTGATTGCATCCCTGTGAAAAAAAACATTTACAAAGTTTGTTTGTTGTATTACTTAAAAGTGATATGCGAAAGAAACCTTCAAAAAACACTGGAAGGTAATGCACATTAAAGGTAAGGTCAATTATGATTTGCTGACAAGCATCCGTAGTCACATACAAAGATTGATAATCAATCATGTACACAATGCATTGAGGCAAAATGCAGCAATCACTGAGATCTTAAATGGGGCAATCATTGAGATCATATCAGACATGATAATCACTGCTTTTGATGACAAGTCTTTGCTTTTTATCAGGGCAATATTTATAGCTTCTATAAGTTTGTTTAGTGTTTTCATCCCTTCTTCAAATCTGCAATAATGCAATAAAAGAGAAACATTTCTTATTGCCTGTTGATGGGAGGCAAGGCTCTCCTGAAATGTTGCCCCAATGAATATGAAAGCCTCGTCATGATCAGCAGTAATTATCATGTCTAATACTGTGTAAAGTCTTGGTAAGTAAAAATGTATCAACTCCATCATTGAAATCATTGGCAATAATTGCAGATGGTAAGGATACAAAATCTGTAGTTATTAGGAGCAACTGGGATGCTTTTGTGATAAATAACAAACAGGTTATATAACCTGTACCTATCTACCTGTGTCCCTTCAATGTCTTTAGACATTCCCATGTCTTGCATTTCCATACACATATTGTTCCATCTTCACTTGCACTTAGCATATGATTGTTTCCACTAAATGCTATATCTGATATTGACCCTACAAATGTTAAACAAGATACTTTATCTATAGAAGGCTTCAAATAAGATATCCTGTGACAATGAAGGTGAAGGTGAAATGGTGTTTTAGCACCAGTCACTAGGATCTCAGTAGTAGGTTAACTAATTGAGACCTCGACCCTGGCCGTGACGCTACCATGGCTGGGCTTGAACCCTGACCACACTGAGCTTCTGACACCACAAGTCAGCTGGATTGTGCAAACTGGTATTGATAAAGTATTCCAAAGCATTTCAAAGACACGGTTTCTTACCATTTTGCTGAACTAGTGAACCAAGCTCTACATGTTTTCGTAAATCATACAACCTTATAGTCTCATCTGTGCTGCCTGAAGCAAGGTATTTTTCACTTGCTGCAACAGTTTTTATGCAGCCATCGTGCCCTTGATCTGTGAATCTTGGTATGAAATGCCAGGTCTAGAGGAATAAAAGAATCTTGATTTCAAGTCATTTCCCCCACTGTCAAAGTCAACTTGCCCCATCTGTCAAGTCAACTCACCCCATCACTCAATAAATGACAGAAAACGATCAAATTGAGTGAATCTATCTGGAGACCCCAACTTTTAACATTGATAGTTTAATGGGGGCAAGTGGACTTCTGAGTCTGGTTGGAAAACATGCTTGCACTCGCAACTACGCTCGCACCTCTCCCTTTGTTTGACCTATTGCTATGTTAATTAATCTATTGTTTTTCCAATCTTGTCGTAAATACGCCTGGGCCAAAACTTGCAGGTTTTCCAGTCTGGCTTCTTAGATGGGGTGAGTTGACTTTGAAGGTGGGGTGAGTTGACTTTGAAAGTGTTCAACCCTTGATTGAAATTATTGAAATTAACAAAATAAAAAAGGGGCTTTGTGCCTGAGATCCGCACTGATAAAATTGCAAAGTGTGCATGGGGCATTGGCCTGACCAATTTAGTCATCAGAGAGCATCCTTTTAAAAATTTTTAGGCCAAGCACAACAAGCCTAAATGCTAAAGGCAAGCACAAGCAGCAAGTCCGTGATGGCACCTGTCTGCCTGTGTATTGTAAAGCTATATTATTTTGGAAATTGCCTCATTTGGGAGACTTCTTAGCTTAATTTTTTACCTGATCACCATCTTCTTTCTGTAAAAACTGCAACCCAACGATTATATGATTGTAAGTCCCAACCACGACTTCGATCCCCTCGTCCGCCATGATTCTGTCACATTTTTAGTTTACATCTTTGCGCGTGCGCTAGACCTCTCCACTTTTCTTTTTTCAAAATTTTTCAAAATGGCCAAAATTTCATGAGCTAACAACAACAACAACATGGAGCTAAAAATTTTGAGCAAAAGAGCGGGAAGCACGGGTGGAGGAACCTGAAGAATTGAAGGTATATATATATATATATATATATAAACAAATTTTACTTTACAATGACGAGCTCTATTTAAAATTAAGAGGATAAATTCTTTTTAATCATCCTTTCGATCAAGCTAGTAACCTAGGCCCAGAACTTAATTTTGGCGCCAAAATCAAGTAAACGCAAAAAATATTTTCGAAATCCTTCCAACTGAAAAAATGACAATATACGCAGTTAAGATAGGTAGAAAACCCGGAATTTATGAAACTTGGGAAGAATGTCAGAAACAAACTCAAGGTTTCAGAAAGGCTTCTTTCAAAAGCTTTAAAACAAAGGAAGAGGCATTACGTTTCTTAGATACCAAGTTTCAATCAGAGTCACCCCAAACAAGCAAAAATAAAACCAAAGAATTTACTGATAATGATAGTAAAGATGTGAAAGATGAACAAATTATAAAGGAATTATTCGAAAATAAAGATAAAGATGATAAAATAAGCAATCAAATGGTAGCAGAGGAGGTACATCTTGAATCAAAACAGGAAAAATGTGAAGACGAATATCACTGTGGAAAATGCCAAAAAGCAGTTGGAAATAAATCAAAAGCATTAGAATGCGATATGTGTAAAGTATGGTATCATTGCAATAAAAAATGTGGCACCAAATACGAAGATACATATGCAGCAATCAATAATGTACAGGATGATTCAAATCCTTTATGGTGGTTTTGCAATGATTGTACACATTTGATTTCAAAAGTTTGTGAAAAGGGTTGTAAATTAATTGAAGAAAAGGTGAACATACAAAAACAACTTGAAGAAAAGCTTAATATCATTGCACAGATAAAAGCTGAAAATAAAAGATTGAGAAAAGAACACGAGGATAAAGAGGAAGAAAACACTAAGTTGAATGAGCAAGTCAGGAAATATGCGTCAACACAAAAAAAATAAAGATGAAGAAACAAAGAATCTCAAGAATGAAATAAAGAGATACAAAGAAAAACAAGAAGAAGATAACAGATTAAGAGAAGCAAATGAAAAGGAAATACATTATCTAAAACAAGAACTAGAAAATCAATCAGAAACCATCAAAGAAATAAAAGAAAAGGAAATGAAGAAAATAAAGGATGACTGTATGAAATTTGAAGATTTGTATGGAATAGCAAAGATAGATCTACAAGAGATGAAAAGAGCTAATAGTCATCTTTGTGACTATTTAGAAAACATAAAGGAAATAAACAAAATTTTGATTGAAGAAAAAGCAAGATTTGATGACATAGCAAGCCATAAAGGAGCTGAAACAGATGGGAAATCAATTGAAGAGATCAGCTCTTACATGAAAGAAAGAAATGAGAACCAAGTAATAGAAATCCAAGAAGATGAGCAGAATAATTCAGAAAGCAAAGAAGAAATTGAAGTGAAATATAATGAAGATGAAACAAAAGATGAAAGTGGAAAAACTAATATGAAAGTGCATGAAGAAAATGAAATGAAAGATATAACTGAGAAAGACAATAAAAATGAAGAAAGAAAAATATGCTACTTCTTTAAGGAAAGGGGTTATTGCAAATTTGGAAATGAATGCCGTTTCTCACACAATCAACCAAATGATAGGAAAAAAATATGCAGAATGTTCAGAATAGGGAAAGAATGTAAATATGGAGAACAATGTAAATTCAGACACTACCTGACAAATGAGAAAAAAGACAGAGTTTGTAAATGGTTTTTTGAAAATAATCAATGCAGATATAAAGAAAATTGCAATTATTACCATGTGACCCATTCTGAGCGAAATTTACTGGAAGAAACAGAATATCACCAAAGTGAAACAGATATTAAAAACTCAGATATTATAGTAGATCAAATAAATAACCAAATGAATGAAAGGCTTCATTTTTTAGAGGAACGATTGACTGCAGCTATAAACACCATGCAGCAACAACAATTGCAGAGACAGATGCAAATGAGAATATTCCCTCAACAAATGCAACCAATCTTTCAACACCCAATGCAAATGAGAACAGTACCACCACAGTCAATACCAAACCAACAAAGAAACTGAAAATAAAGAAAGAAAAAAAGGAAAATGGAAAAATTAAAATAAATTTTAATTTAGTAAATATCCAAGGATTAACAAAAGAAAAAGTAATTGAAGTTGAAGATTTGCTTAAAAGTGAAAAAAATGCCTATAATATTGTTTGTCTAACCGAAACTCAGCTGAAAGATGACAAGATTTTATTCTCTGATGGAATAAAAATGTATAATAGTATG
>JAADKT020041231.1:0-10804 GCA_011763395.2 Chrysaora chesapeakei
TTCCATTGTTCAAGCGTTGGTTAGTAAGTGAGTGAGTGAGTTAGTTAGTTAGTTAGTTAGTTAGTTAGTTAGTTAGTGACACGCCACCCCACACCAATATGTTCGAAGAATTCTTCGAACATAAAAACGTGCAAAAAGGTGTATAATATAGAGGGTCGTTTTGGGGGAGGGGGGTTACATGTTCCCCTGTTCCTTTGAGAAATGCCTTTGTTCTCTGGAAATTTGTAGGATTATTCTTCAGCTTGTTACACTCTTTTTGTTATAAGAACCAGGAAATTTTAATCGAGGCTGGCTGTTCTTAAATTTTTGCCGTTTTTGACCCTGAAATGTTCTTAATCTGTTCTTAATTCCTTGGTTACTAAGATATCTATATTTTTCAATAAATGTCTGGGATGGTACTAGGTTTGTGTGAAAATGCAGCATTCTTCTCTATATCTCTGTCTGCTTCCTTTTTACGTTCAGTCCGACTGTCTTACTTACATATTTAGCTGATATTCTTAGGGCTTTTGAAAAGGCCAGCCTCCCGGGGGGGGGGGGGTACTTCATTGTTGAGAAGACTAGACGTGCTGCCCAGTTTTTCCAAACCCACCCACGTCTACCAGTAAGTTTGGTTAGTCGTAGTACCCAATTATAGAAAAAACAACGAAATTTTATACCCATTTGTACCAATATCTCAAATATTTGAAACCAATTTAAAGACTTGAGATGCGGCGAAAAAGCATTTGCGCTGAGAAAGAAAAGCATTTACCCGATTTGCACCATTAAATTGACTCTAAATGCAAAAAATCTATCAGGCTTTTTAAAGCATCGCATGTCAAAAAGTTTTTACAACCCATGTGTAGAGGACTCCTTGGGAAAAACCAACCCATATGTAGGGAGATTGGCGCTGAAAAAGTTACCCATTTGGGCGGCGCGTCTAGTATACTGAACAATGGAAGTACACCCCACCCCCGGGGCCAGCCTCAGCTTGTTCTTAATTTGTTCTTAAAATCTGGGCAAAATCCAGGATCGTGTTCTTATAAAATTGTTCTTATAAAATAAGAGTGAGTAAAGTTGACTGTTTTCCGATGTTCCCTTGTTCCTTTTGATTTTGGCCATGTTCCCTTGCTCTCTGGATACATTTCGCATGTTCTAATGTTCCTTAGAACCCCTTAAACGACCATTATTATAGCTACGGGCGACGGCGTCACATGATATCTTCAGGTTTTTTTTCATTTATAAGGAATTTTCTTAATACGAAACCAAGGCTCAAATCAGGAAAATTCAATCTTTGAAAATTATGTTTTGTCTCAAAACTAAGGAACCCTGATGCTTGTGCTTGATAAGCCGAGACTTACATTCCTCCCACTCAAGTTGATGTTTCTTCAAAGTGGGTAGTAGTTGGAGCGGGGTGGTGGAATGTGGAGGAGCGTAGACTACAACGAATGTAATGAGGCTATGATTAGCCCTGAGATCCTAATTTGAGGCTCGATTTCCCCTTTCGCTTATTCTCATTCGCAAACATTTAATTTGAGGCATTTGACATTGTAGTATTTTTATAAAAAAGAGTGTTTACTGGAGTTTACACAAACTGCATAACAGCAATCTTAGACCACAGGCTTTGTTATCTTAGCAAGTGTCGCCCAAATGGGTTACTTTTTCAATGACAATTTCTCTATATATGGGTCTGTTTTTCATGAAGAATCTCTACAAATGGGTATTCTAATCTAAGAATACTTTGAGATGTGGGAAACTCTTGAAGAACAGACTATAGTTTTTTATTTAAAGTCAATTAAAAAGTGGAAATCAAATTGTTTTTCGTTATCAGCGCAAAAGCTTTTTCACAATTTTTAGGACTACGCAGGTGCTAAAGGGCGCTTAAATTGAAAAATCTCCTGCTTTTCTACACAGAGGTCAACAAAGTTTGCTAATTTAGCGGTGAAAGACCTAGGCGGCACGTCTAGTGTGTCGATCAATTAAGTAACCCCCCCGGATTTTTCAGCTCAAACGGTATGAATTGTCAGGAGCTTTGGAAGATTGACCTCCAAAACGTGATTCTTCATAAAAAGCAAGCAGTCGTTTATTTCGTTACGTTGCCTAACATAAAGTACCAAGATAAAATAGCTTATTAACAAAGGCAAATCAGAATGTATCATCAAATGAAGAATCCATACGAGGCAAGAATTCTGAAGAATCATGCTCCATGATCAAATGCCCTGAAGATTCGCTTTGCTCATTTGTCATTTCATGATCAGCATCGATTAATCCTTTATGATTAGATGATCTAGACATCTGCAACGTCATTGCGCTCGGTGAAAGCGAACCAACAGCACCCCGTGGCAAGGTAATCTTTAACGGTACAGCATTAGGTAAACGTAGTTCAGGTTTTGTTCCTTGAACTGATGTAAAATATGGCATTCGGTCAGAATACTGATTTGAACCATCAATAAGCTCTTCTTTTTGCAACAGGAAGTCAGTGTGAAAACTCGATTGAAGTGGACTAGATGGTGGTGAATTTGTTATTTCTCCTTGATCATAGGGGTTCAGCTTTTCAGAGTGGGATGGTGATGAAATTTTTCCTTTTTTAGAACTCTTTTTCAGTTTATCGCCCGTCTTTTTTGATGTTTTGCCTTTCATCTTCATGGAGTCCTCTACAAACTCAATGGACTCTTGCGCTGAACGCTTCTACGGGAGAAAGAGATGGAAAAGACACTACAATCGCTTTATACATGTTTTCAGAACAAATATGATTAAGAAACGAAAACTTTCGGACGGAAAAAATTCTGACTAATAATAACTGCTGACCAAAAATTTAAAACGTTTTTAAAATCTTTTTGAGACTTGTTTCGAAAATTCTGTTTCGCCATTCAACTAAGATAAGAGGACTTTTAAGATGATTCGATCCTCAGAGGATTTTAAGAGGATTCTCGTTCAATATTAATAATGAATATAAGGGTTCCGCACATCTTCTACTGAATGTATTTTAAGTAATTTAGGATGTTATATCGGAGCCAACACGCAAAATCAAGAGTAAATGGGAATTGTCATGTACCTAGCACTTTGTGCTTGAATTAGTTGAACTTAGAGAGCATATATTTTGTACTGGATATGTCCTGAAAAAGTAGTTTGGGGTGGAACTTAATCCAGGGCAGTCACAAATACAAGAACGTCAGAAACAGACCGAAACGATGAAGGCGGGATTTATACCCAGATGCGGCTCGAAATGCACCAATCAGAAGGAGAAGCTGAATTGGCATTGTGTTTTAAACACCAATCAGCTAGTCGGCTACAGCGGGAAGATCAGTAGAATTAATTGAAGAGTCCAAGCGAGAAAATGAACTCTATGTCACTGGCTCTTGATGGATTTTTCGGTAGTTCACAGGTGAAAGAAAAATATATGACAAACCCTACTTTTGAGGAGGTTTTCTGTTTTTGATTTAGTTGCTTTTTCGCCATTGCAGCTGCAGCACTTGCTTGGTGGATTCTCTCTGAAATAAAACATTAACATAGACAAATCAGTAGACAGTACAAAGACAACTTATTCTGAAGTACTCTTAATACATCCAGTCTTTGTAAGAAAACCATCGGCATGGAGCACAGGAAGCCCAAACATATTATACAATATACTCAACATTAACGTCATAGCAATTCACTTCAATGCCCATAGTGTGATTCTGATACAATTCAATTGAACACTTTTCTAAACAAATTCAAGTTTGGGCTTCCTGTGCATAGAGCACAGAAGATTCTTCACGTTGCATTAAATTGCATTACTAATTGTTTTTTAAGTTTCTTAATCTTAATGCTGTACGTTCTACGACTGGGTTCTATTTTTCATGTAAATTCAAATTAGGAAAAACGTTTTCTCTTGTAGCCGACAACATGAACAATAGTTCCAGAATATTTTTCGGTTCCAGTAAATGTTCAGTAATTTCATGCATGAATGCAAGAACCATCAGAGAAACAGGGACGGTTGCCTTGTTGCAAAGGTTAAATTAACAAATTTAACGAATGATTTTCTTGCGTTTGCTTTTAATTTCAGCTTCCTGTCACTACTCATAAACTTTACCTGTGAAGTTGTGTCATGCTGCTTATACATGCACTCTTTTTTATAAGAATACCTTAATTTGCGCAGAGCTTCTTATATATAATCAGAAAGTCGCACAGAATCAATTTAAACAACTTTATAAAGAAGACATGTGAAAACTTACCAAATTCTTGTACAGATCTTACTCTATGCAGATACACCCAAAGCTTCCTTGTCGTGTCGTATTTCACACATGGGTCTTTTTCTGCGTGAAGACGGTCCAATGCTCCACTAACTACCGCATGAATCTACGAAAATGGATAGCTTATTCAAGTCTGAGTGGTTATCTATTTGTACTACGTAAGAAGATGGTAAAATCGAAATGGTGTACCTGGCATAAATCTATGAAAATAGGTATTTCAGGTCCGAGTGAATACCTAAACTCATTTTTTATAAGAAACTATGCTCTGAGCCATATTGTAGGGTTTCTTAACTTTGAGCACAATTTATATAGTAAAAGTTTCTTGCAGAGTTTCCTAACTTAGAAATCGAAATTTCAAAAATATAGTGAAATGCGTCTTTAATGTGAAGTATCATGTTCTTAGTAGTCAAAATATGCATAATTTACGGAATTGACTCTAAGTGTAAGAGTTTTTGGGGATTATTTTTATGTAAGCCCATCAGTAAAAACGAATGCTGATTTTAAAAGAAAAAGTAGTTTCTTAGCTTTTTTTACTTCTTAGCCGATGCTGAATAGTGTCTTGATTTTTAGAAAGAGACATATATAGTTTCCTATAAGCGGTTTCGTATAAAAAAGTGAGTGTATTTGTACTACGTAAGGTGATGCTAAAATCAAAATGGTTTAGTTAGCTTCGTTAGGATCTCAGAAGAGGATGGCCTAATAAAGTATCCCTGGCTATGATCCTACCGGGGCATGGGCTCGAACCCCGTCCTCACTGACCTTCAGGGTAAAGCACAAGAAAAAAGGGGGAAAACTGGAGTTATGAAAGTAGAAAATCAATAGAATTGGCCGTATTCCTAGGAAAATAGGCCTTGTTCCAAATATTTTGTTCAAGATTGTAGCTGGAATCGATCACGAAGCCACATCACCTTCATAAAAAAATGAGTTCAAATTTTCGGTCTTCAAACATTTTCGGCTATCATTGGGCTACCATTCCGCAAAGCAAAAAATGGCTTCCTTATTGCATCTGTCCAAAATAAAAAGCAATTACCTAGTATGGAGACCGGGCACAACAATCACAAATGCTAACGCTAAATCCAACCAAAAAGCCTGTCGCAAAAAGATATACGTTTAAATAAAATGAAAAAATACCTGAGAATCAGTGGCTTCAGGGTTTATAAATAAAGAATCCTTCAACAACTGGCAAACCTACAAATAATTATATAAAAAGTATATAAGATAAATATCAACTGAACAATTTAAGGCTGGTTTCATTCAGGTCTATTCAGGCATACATTACCCAAAAGAACATAGCTCCTTCGAAGGGGTTCTCAATCATTTAACGCGCCCGTTACGTTATAGAATACAAGAAGTAACAATGGAAGTACGAGACTACCAGTACATCGCTGCAAAAACGATAGAGAGCTCTACGAGTTTGGTCAAAGGTCTAAAAGCTGTCATTGTCAATGAATACAGTAAAAACCCGCGTATAAGAACACGGGATTAAGAACACCCAGGCCTGATTTTAGGAAATAAAGTACCATTTCTATAAGAACACATTCAGCCTGAAAAACGAAAGTTGTTCTTATATGGAAAAATATCAAAGATCAGCACATCTGTTCATATTTGTATAGAGAAATTTGCTGCTGAACATTGAATTTGTATGGTTTTGTTTGACACTTTAAGTCTGGAGTGGTTCAAAATAAATTAAAATTGTGGTCATATACATTCATTCTATCTCTTGTTAGCCTAGTTATGTTCCTTTTTTAAAAATTTTGTTTTAAGAACACTTAAGAACATATACAGGCTGACTTTGCAGATTATAACCCTTTATGTAAGAACCAAATCAGCCTGAACTGCCAAATAGGTGTTCTTATACGCGGGTTTTTACTGTAGCAAATTTCAAGAAAGCGAAAAAGAGTGGAAACACCTTTGGTGATACTTTTAAAAGAAAGTCAGAAACAGACCTAACTGAAATTGACAAAGAAGCGGTGCAATTGATTAATTTATCACTAGATGCGGATCGAAATGCACCAATCAGAAAAGAAAAGCTTGATTGGTTTTGTGTTTTCAGCACTACACGTTTTTTTTATAAGAAACCTAGTTCGGGGCCTAGTTCTAAAAGTTTCTTAATTTTTGGTCCAATTTCACTTCTAAAAAATTCTTTACAGTTTCTTAATGAATTGAAATAAATTGCAGTAAAGACAACAAAAAACCTTCTGTGAGATACACGAAAATCAGTATTGCTTACAGATGCGAGAAATCGCACAGAATTTGCCACGCTGGAGCGAGAAATCGCACGGAAATGCTTGAGAATTAAATACTACCTCCACAAATGTGAATGGGAAACGGACGCAAAAATTTCTACAGTTCTTAACTTCTTCCTCTTAGTTCAAAACGTTTCTTAACTTTTTGGGTGTTTAGTTCTAGGTTTCTTATAAACCGGTTTCTTATAAAAAAAAAACGTGTAATCAGCTCGTGGGACACAGCGAAAAGAACATTAGAATTAACGCAAAATGGTTGATTGTGGTTTCCTTTTTTTCTGTCTATTTGTTTAAGGGAAGCTTTGATACATATTTGCAATTACAAACGTTCGATAATATAGTGCAGCAAAATCGCTGAATAATTTGATCAATCTCAAGCTCAAGCCTACGCAAATCGTTACTCTCGAGATTGTGCCTAACCGCAGATTGAGACTGGTGATGCTACCTCAAAAGGGGTAGTGAGGTAGCTCTTACCCCATACTTCTCACATGAGAGGCAGGAAAGTGATCCAGTACCCTGATCTACCACCGACATCAACTTGAAATCTACTTACTTATAATTATATCAGAAGATCGTAAGCACATAAATGCCAGGAACTGAATGCAATGAGTCTATGTGAAGTAGAAACAACTTGAAATTTCACCAGTTGTATATACTGAAGCAACCATCAATTATAAGCTTAGGACTTCATCAGGAATATGTTTTAAAAAATTTTTGCAATGGCAAGCCTACCTCTGCTCTAGTTCCTTCTCCATTCGGAAGTCTGGCAACTGCATCACGAACTAACGACAGAATTGTGACGTATGCCGGGCGATTTGAAACTAACAATGCATGCTCCCGAGCTTTGCTTGAGCCTGTATCTTTATTAAAAACACCCTAAAATGACAGTGGAATTAACTTCAAAATGTTAGCTTTTATGTGTTGAACTTGTCTTATTTCATACACATTTTGCAACCACATTGTTTTCCCTTGGGGGCAACCTTGGTGAAGAATTTTTTTCTTTCGTTGGCCATAAGGCCCTGGCCAAACGATCAAACATTGTTGGTCCAACATTTCACATTTGCTTTACAACAAATGTTTGACTGTTTGGCCACGTCCAAAAACATTTTGGAACAACGAAGTCATTGCTAATGCGTAAGCACGAATGCCTTGCTGCTTATGTTGCTTGGTGCCGAAATGTTGCAAGTTACTAAAGTTTGACAATAACAAAAGAAATGTTGGACCAGCAATGTCTTGAGAAGTGACAAACGGTCCAACATATTGCATGGCAAGCCAATTTCAAATGTTGGACCAACAACGTTTAATCGTTTGGCCACGTCCAAAAACATTTTCGAACAACGAAATTATTGCTAATGCGTAAGCACGAATGCCTTTTTGCTTATGTTGATTGGTGCCGAAATGTTGCAAGTTGCTAAAGTTTGACAATAACAAAAGAAATATTGGACGAGTAAGGTTTTCAGAAGTGACAAACGGTCCAAAATGTTGCTTAGAAAGCCAATTTCAAATGTTTGACCAACAAAGTTTGATGGTTTGGCCAGGGCCTAAGTGCCATGCTCGGCTTCTGCCATTGTGATTTTTAGTTCCGTATAAATTAAACGAATTTCGCAGGGGTATTATTACAATAGACATTCTTTAATTTCTCTTCCTACGTCCTTGTGAGTTTTCTCAAATAAATTACGTATAAGTAAAAGAGAATTATTTACTGATGTGCTCAAATAAATATGCAACAAGGAAACAAGGCATCAAAGTGAATGATGAACAGCCTCCCACCTTTACTGGTCCAACTGTAGAAGTGAATCCATGCATTCTGTAAACAAATGGTTTGTGGGGGTTTTCATATCGCTTCTTTTCCTAAAAAGGAAAGGACATTTATAGAAAGCAGGTACTCCAATGCAGCGAAATTCGCCTCAAAACAGAAAATATGTCGTAGAAAGGTTCATAAAAGGGTCCCGAATTATGCCTTTCCTGATGGGTGCTGTGATTCTTGGGGCGAAGATAAGAGAAGCAACTCTGATGCAAGCCCTGATATGTTAGACCTTTGATTAAAATGAATTTGGGCGCTAGAGGTGCCAAGAAAACAACTGGTGAAAGACATTGCAGCGACCATATCATTCGGTGTCAGTGATCACATTCAAGTTATCTTCCAAAATGCCTGAACAGTAAATTAGACGTAGAACGAGAGCTCTAAATTAACCACATCAAGAACACAAACAGTTTGCCCATAGTAGTAAAGAAAAATGCTTGGTACTGAAGATCGTCTAGAGCAAACAAAACAAAGATGTCTCCAACTAAACATCCTCATACAGAAAGAATTTGTCTCCAGTGTAACATTCCTCTTTAAAAGCTTTCAATATGTTTATGATAACATTTGCTGCCGAGATAATTAGAAAAAGTATAAGCTGTTATTAATACGAGAAAAAAATAACATTTGAATACACTTTCTTGATTGAAATTGTTAAAAATTTCAAGACATCGAGTTTTCGACGCTAAAGTCGAATTAAGCACCAAAAACTAAGTCTATGTGGACTTTCTATATCCTAAAGCTGGAATTATCTATGTTTTAAGCTCCTTAAGTTCCTGATTCTATAAGGGCTTTGACTGTTTCGGTACCGAGTTTCGTTGTCCTAGTGCTGGAAATATTGATGTTATAAGCTTCTTAAGTTTCTGATTTTACGACTGTAAAAAGTGACTGGAGATGAAACTTTTCACCCCGACTTGTCTGAGGCCTAAGAAAATTGTAAACTTTGAACGCTTATAAAATCAATAATGCAGATGCTAAGATGCTAAAACTTTCACCTAGTCTAAATTTTTTATGCTTAATACTACTGCGGTATCGAGGACTATATTATTTTGAAATTGTTAAACATTTCTATAATCGCTGCCATTCGTCACAAGGGTGTATCAATTCAGATCTAAAATACTTGTTACCTGAAGTTGAAAAACGGCTTTTTCATGGTCTGTACTTGGTCTCACAACAAAATCAGTCCTAAGACAGAAGAACAAGGATTACTAAATAAACGAGAAATTCCTACTTCGTTACTAAACGTAAAAAATCTTTCTCAGCACAAAAACAAGCAACAGTTCACTGGCAACAACAACAAAGGCAAAGACTGATGACTTTAAGCGCAGAAAAATTAAAACAATAATTTAGGTTAGAACTTACGTTAGTCCAAAAATTTTCGGACACTTTTAATTTGAGACGATTTGTTGGTCCGAAAATATTAATGTTCGAAATTTAATGTAGTCCGAAATTTTAAACGTCCGAAATTTTATTTTCACCAGTTTTTTCTCTTACTTGGAGAACAAACCAGAAAGAAGGTCTGGACTTTCTTTTGTTTTCTTGGAAGCATTTTACCAAAAATCGTCCCTATTATTATTTTAGTAAATATTCACCATAAGTTGTCTTCCACAATTGCTATAATTGCCTTGACCAGGATTAGAACCAGTGACCATCTGGACAACAAGCCAGTTGATTACTCCATTGCGCTATACAGTGCAATGAAGTAGCCAGCCTAACTCGAGGTCCTTCCAGCCACAGGCCTTCTCCACAGCCAAGGTGTTTATTTTGTGTTTCGGCTTAAAGCCTTCATCAGAGAATAGAACATATAGTGAACTAAACATATGCTGACACATGATATATATTCATCATTTAGCATATGTTGTAATCATAGAGTTAGGAATATAAAACCAGTACTGAGCGACCTTTCTATATCAGATTGGCCTGATAATCGAGAACGAGGACAAGTGGAATAACTGTAGTTTGTTACTGTCAACAATGCTTGCTGAGATATTTCTATCGTTCTGGGCAATAAGTAAAGCCACTTACTTTTGTTGTTCAACGTTCTGTGGCAGCATTTGAGGCTCTTCTACCAGTGGTGCGGCGTTTGATTCTTCGGGCTATAAGTAATGCAAGAAAATTAGAAGAAATAAACACAATCAAACGAAAATAATCAAACTGGGGCTCATAACTACTGCCCGGGGGGGTACATGACATTTGAATGGACGGGGATGTGGCGCCCAGATTTCGGAAACCCACCCACTTTATAATGTAAACCCTTGCAGAAACAGACCCTATTTTATGAGTAAAAATAAGCGGAATATGAGCAAAATAAGACTTTCTAGACCTTATCATTGATTAATATTGTACTAAGAACATCTTTGACGCGATTTTACCACTTTTCTGACCGAATTAAAGATAAACTTTCAACGTTTCTAAAATTTGCCGCCCACTTTTATGGGGTTCTGGTTAAAATCATACCCATGTTTAGAGTATTTTAGGGCCAAAAACCCACCCATATGGGCGGCATAGACACGTACCCAAATTATACTAAGTACACACCTCCGGGAACTACT
>JAADKT020041342.1:0-10803 GCA_011763395.2 Chrysaora chesapeakei
GGAATAGACACGAGTCTCTTCTTCATTTACGCATGCGCAAGTGGCCCAACAGGTGTACCGCTTATATGTTACAAAGGAGACATTGGAGCTAAAGGCCCTAGGCCTATGGTTGTTGAAGGGAAAATGGAGCAGATAGGGTTGAGGTTTTGATATAATATGCAGGTGAACATTAGTACAAGTTTAACCTTGGAAAGACAAGATATCACTCAGCTGCCTTTTAACTTGTAGCCTTCTGAACTTTCGCTAGAGTCTGGGGAGGTTGTGGGATGCCACGGGGAGCTAACCTCCCCGGACTCTAGCGAAAGTTCAGAAGGCTGCAATTTTAAGGCAGCAAGTTAAAAGGCAGCTGAGTGATATCTTGTCTCTCCAAGGCTAAACTGATACTAATGTTCACCCACATCGCCGGCCTCAAGTTAAAAAGTTAGTCTACTAGTAAAGGTAAACATTTACAGTCTGTGCACCAATTAAGGGAATTAGATTTTAGAAAATACAAGAACATCATGAGCGACATAATTAACGAATTTATAGGAGGGAGCAGACCCTAAGAGAAATCGATTTCTCTTCAGGGAACTTAAATATTCATTCCATAGCACAGCTGTTGTCATCTTCATCATTATCAACATTCAATGTCACTATCATCATTGTCATGAAGTCTGAACTTCAATTTTTCCTGTGAGCAGAGGGGAAGAAAATGAACCCCGAAAGAAATGAAGAGACGTGAACGTGAAATAAGGATATTCCGGAAATGTACAACAGATATTTTAATGTCATGTAAAGACAAGTTTTCTTTAGGTTATTTGCCTAATCAATATTTTAGCTTAAGACTGAGAAACTTTCAAGATTTCCTACATTTAGAATACAGACAGTCTAGGCTGACAAATATTTTAGTAGGTAAAGGCAAAATCAAGGAAGCGATTCTCCCTTTGATTCAAACTTTGTAGACTCTTATGAAATCGAAAAAATTTAAAATTTAAATCAACAAAAAATACACCTACCTATTCTTAGATATGATATTTTATTTTTTAAGCCAAAATAATACAGAACTTTCACACACGAAAAGAAAAGAAACTGGATCGATTAAAAAAAATTAGCACGTTTTTCGGTGGCCCAGGGAAAAAGCTTTCCCGGTTGAATCGTTTATAAGGCTCAGTACGGGAAGCCGAACTGTGGTCAACCTAATTTGCATTTAAACATATTAGTAATATGAGATCTGCCAGTCTGCAAGCAGAAATACAAAAGTTTCAGCAAGCACAAAAAAAAGCGTCCGCCACTGAAATCGAATGACCGAGAAAATCGAATTTTTAACCAACCTAAAGTTTGAAAAAGATTTAGAAAAATAGAAGTTTCACTGCCTTGGGAGGGTAGGGTTCAAGCAAAGAAAGTAGCACATTTCTAGGTGGCCCAGGAAAAAAGACTTTTGGGGGCAAAAGTACAATGGGCCAGAACAAAAGGCAACCTAATTTGCATAATAAGAATAATAGTATATACAGATTAAAGCGGGCTCAAAGGGATGTACCGGTCCTCAACATTAACACTAAAACTTGGCAGTGATGCTTCAGACATGTAGCTAAGCAATACATCTTGTGCAATAAAACTATAATAGCACACGGAAAAAATTTAAATTTCCTCGTACCTTCCTTAGCTGCACGTGCGATCTCCACGATACTTGTAACATTGGGCGTGAGCTTTGCAAAAAAGGGAATTTTAACTGCTGCTCTTACCCAGCGGCAAATATTCTTTACCAGAACAGCATCCTAGCAAAGAAATGAAGAGTATGATAGACAACTCTATTACTTAATGCATACACTTAAGTATTAAAATGTCGCTAAAGATCTTCTACACTTCATCTTTCGAAACGAAACACTGCACCTTGATAGAATCTTTGATGTTACTTTATCCTTAATCCACGGCAAATACCCTGGAAAGGTAGCAATCGTTTCTTTGATTTCATAGGGCTCTTAAACTAAACAAATTGCAAGTGAACAAATCACCTGGATATCAAGTAATATAAATTCTACTATAATTTAAATGTTTTAAAGCTTCAACATTTCTCCGCTTTATTAAAACGGGAGGATGCTTAGCAATCGAAAGGGCAGGCGCAACCTTTTCAGGATTGCGCTCACAGAAGCCGCATATTTTTTTAATTTCATGTTGTGATTTTTCATTACTGCGGATCAATTTTCCCATTTAAAGTCGAAGTTTCAAATTAGAATACTCATTTCGTATCCTTTTATTGTTCATTGGAAACCAAGACTAATTCTTAGGTTATAATAAAGCCCTTCAACACTGATTCCAAAATGCAACAAGATTGCATATGATGCTATATGACTGTATACTAGTTTGTTTTTGTACCCCATCAGGGTTCAAAATGAAAATTTTGTGACTATATTTGTAACTCTGTCTCCAAGGTCAATTTGTCGGCAAGTGATTGGCATCGAAAATAGTCAATGACTACAAAAATTTCGATTCATAACCGCTAACGTAATTTAATTGGAAACAAAATGACAATGGATGGAGCCATTTTTCCCATGATAACTATTTATCGGCCTTGATCTTTGATTCCGATGCTGTTCAGCTAAAATTACGTAATCACAAGAAAACTCGTTAGCGTAAGGTCAACTCATCAAAATATCGGTATTTGTAATTTTTTGCTATCTTCTCCTTTGTGTACTAGACAGCATGCTTAATAAATTTAGATGTTCCATCTCAGATGGAAAAACAAATAATAGTAGCGAAATAGGGGGGGGGGCAAACGCGAGAGTATGGGGGAGACAGTGTGTCCTTCCTCCGTAAAGGTTGACAATGTTCTGATACGCGCAAGCGAGGTAGGGTTAAGATCAAGTAAGAAATATAGCCAGATTATGCCAGCACCAAACGTTTTTCTTGAACGTTGGCAAAAAAAACTGGCAGAGTGATAAAAAAAACGAAAAAGATAGAACAGAGTCATCAATTATTCAAATTACCGAAAAATCTGTGCGCGACTGGTTTAGTGTTTTTATATTAGTGTAAAGTACCAATGTTTCAGTCATATTATTTGTTTAAGAAATTAAAACACATCAGACAAACAATGAATTTCTGTGGCTCAAACGTTGGGTTTTATTATTTTTGAATATCATTATTGAAGGCACAAGACATAATTTTAAAATGCTGCACGAAAAAAATAGTTGGTGAAGTGCTACACAATGTTTCCAATTATTGTTTCAAATAACAGTCGCTCTTCCTTGACTTGAAGTATATTTATGTATATTAAATGTCACACAACATTCTCACCTGCTACATTTGATAACTATAAAGTGAATCCAAAATTAGTTTGATTAACCTCTCCATTTTGCGTACCAATGTTGAAACTCGGTAAGTAATAAGACTAGCCATAATCTTATCACATCTACACTATGAATACCGCACTAGATATAAGTTTTTAGCTATTGAAAAAAAATTTTGTCGAAAAAGTAAATGGGTTACAAGACTTCTTCAAGTCTTAGAATTTTCTGCACCCTTTTTCGAAGTTTAAGTACCTTGGAGCTCGAATTTAACAACTCAACTTATCTGTTCCTAAGGGCCTGTTTACATGAGGTGGGCCAGCTCACCTGAGTGGGCTGGCCCACCTGAGTGAGATCATTTCTGCAAACGTTTACATGGCATGAAACGCATCCCACCGAGATGAGCTGGATAAATACAGGATAAAAGATTGGCTATCATTTCAGTAGTCCACCTAAATTGCTTCTTTTTAGTGGAGTTAGCTGCAGAGGCAGAGCGCGAAGTCTTGTTGCTGTCAGCCATTATTGCTTTTATCATTTGTTTGGCGCCAAATTTTACATGCGCATGCGTATAAGCCATGTTTCGAGCCCACCGAGGTGAGCCAGCCCACCTGATTCTGTTTACATGGCAAATTTTAATCTCACCTGACACGGATCTCACCGCCTATTCTCACAGATCTCACCGAGGTGGGCTGGCCCACCTTTCATGTAAACGCGACTGTAGATTAGCAAAGAAAAGTATTAAACATACAGATCTCACTCAAATGGGCCAGCCCACTCAGGTGAGCTGGCCCACCTCATGTAAACAGGCCCTAAAGAAAATACAAACTATTATCAGTGGAATATTTTTGCACGAAGAGCTCAACCTCGTTCCCAGGGCTATTTTGAAAGAAATACCCCTGGTACCTATCAAGCGTTTCTGGATTCTGATTGGTTGAGGAAGAAAAATAGAAATCTTGCGTGATTGCATACATTACGCTCCGTTTCCCAAAGTCCGAGCTGCGGCAGTCGGTCTTGCTTGCAAATTTCAAAATAAAGTTTGCAAAACAAGCTTCAAAAGCGGCTAAAGTGTTCTGAAACCAAACATTGGACTAAGACATTGCAAAAAATTGCTGTAAATATTCCAGCTTTAAGTTTCAGATACAATACAAATAAAATATTAAATGTTTTCACAGAAAATTTTGTAAAGACGAAGGGCCGTAGAAAATGTATCTGATAAATTTGCTAGAAAAGTATCCAAGAAACGCTGAAATTTTCGAATTATAAAATGTACTTATAGAAAGAAACATTACCTATACTTTTGTCAACTGGCTTTTCTTGTTATTCGATGCAAACCAATGCAATTTTGCACATAAGAATGGGAAGTTTTGCAAGAGGGAAAACAATGAAAATCTCATTCAGACTCTTGCACAGCCAAACTGCAGCAATTACGAGCAAATGTAAACTTTTTAGCCTTAACTTAGAGTAATTTAAACTATTGGAGACCCCTTGCTTTTGTTTTCATCTCTCTCACCTGGAATATTCCATGAAAGTCTAATTTGTTTTTAAGTGAAGGAAGAACTGTAAGCCATCAGCGAAAAAATTGCATGAACACAACTTTACGAAAACATCGCTGGAAAGCAATTCTTGCATTAAAAAACACTCCTCAAAAAACCAGCAATCTCCTGAAAAAAATTGGTCTAATTTTTCCAAAGCATTGCCCTCAAGTTCTTCAAATTTTTCAATTGAGAAGTGCATTATTTTCAATTTTCCAAGTCCAAGGAAAGTAAAATGTTAAAGTTATTTTGCGCCTTGTAAAATTCATTCAAGGAGTCACACACCCTCGCTGGCTTGCATAATTATTAATTATTCATTGCATAAAATATCATAATCACCCACGAATCGTGGGGTAGGTACCAGGGGGTATTCATAGCTCGCCTAAATGGCCCTGTGAACGAGGTTGCGAAGAGCTATGCTTTGCTTTAACCTAAAAGTGAAATTACCTGCCCACAAGCCAGTCCCATTCCCTTTTCTCCCATGCCATGAGGACAAGACAGATTAAGTTCTAGGGCCTGGGCCCCTGCATTCTAAAAAGGAAGAAAAATAGGCAAAATTTTTTTTTCAACAAACAGACAAATTTTTAAAGATGAATTGAAAAAGCATAGTATTAACTAATAGCGACTAACAGCACTACTACCAGGTAATGGTCTGAAGGTGTCTATTGCTGAAAGAAATCTCAACCGGAAAACCTAACAACCTGCTTAGCAGTAACTGCCACACCAGCGCAGTTGAGTACAGATATATCAAGCCTTGTACGTAATAAGAGAATTTTCATTAAAAGTGTTTAAATATTCTACACAGGGATAACTTCCACATAAAGAAGGTTTTATCGACAATTTGCACCTAACAGCAATATAAACCAGTGAACATGCTTACGAATAGTCAAGATAAAGAATCACTAAATAAGATACGATATTTCACAGTCATATTTTCATTAATGAAAAAACCAACAATTTTGTTAATTTCAAGAATACAAATCACAACAGTGGTTAAACTGCGATTTAAGAAGTGAGAAAAGTGAGAAGTGAAAAAACGAACTCTTTCTGTCTACATGTTCGAAAAACCAGAAGGCTTGTTCTCAAAACCAGAAGGCTGGTCCTGTGTTGACAGAAAGAGTTCGTTTTCTCACTTGGACTCTTTAAATAATTCCATTGGTTTTCCCGCTGTATCCGACCAGCTGTTTGGTGTT
This sequence comes from Chrysaora chesapeakei, assembly GCA_011763395.2. Classification (NCBI taxonomy): domain Eukaryota; kingdom Metazoa; phylum Cnidaria; class Scyphozoa; order Semaeostomeae; family Pelagiidae; genus Chrysaora; species Chrysaora chesapeakei. Next base: position 5,986 of record JAADKT020041342.1, read on the forward strand.
TAAAACACAATGAATATTCAGCTTCTCTTTCCCATTGGGGCATTTTGAGCCGCATCTGGGTATAAATTCCGTCCTAGTTCATTTTTTCGCTCTGTTTCTGACGCTCATCATGTCAGACCAAAAAAGCTTTGAAGTATGCCCTAAAATGTTTCCGCTGTTAATCGCAATGTTGAAGTTTTGAGCAACTAAAAAACAAATCGATTTTTGAAAACTGCTGTAGCCTCTGCGTATTGATGTTTCAACGACAGGCTTTGTGAGTAACTTCAACAGGATGATTTGAAGTGATCGTGACTTATGCAGTACGAACAAGTGAAAAAACCATTTTTCGTGTCGTGATCTTGGCAAGAATTCCCTACTGCTTCGGCTTGGCAGCGAGAGGAAGGAGAATGATACTTGCAGATATAAACAGTAAACCGGATTCTCTACCAACTTTAACAGGGATATTTCTTACCTTGTTTTCTCGAACAACCGTCATTAAAAGATTCTAGGACGTTAGCTTACTTTGTTATGATATAATAATAACATATGACATGATATGACAGGTTTGCTTTGTCAGCTCACAGTAGGTAACTGCTATAAATCAAGGATCTGCCCAACGAAAAGCACAGTAAAAACTATTACTTAAAGTCGTTAAAACAAAACGCAGTATCAGATATAAAAAAATTGGAAAAACTATTGTTTACTTAATATAAAATGTCTTTTAAGATTAAAGTCAAAGTCACTACATCTGTTCTGACATCTCACAGTTGCGTCTTCATTTTTTAGTTGAGGTTGCAACTTGCTGTATATTTGAACACATTGATAGCTGAACGCTTTTCGGGCGGTTTCTGCCCGTACATGTGGCACAACGAGATTTGATTAGCTTCCTGGAGTGTCCTTTTGAAAGTCAAGCCTTCTAAAATGTTTCTCAAATATTCTTGGTGCAATAACTTTAAAAACTTGAAAACTTCAATAGCACAGCATTTATTTTGTCACCAAATCGATTGAAAAATCTCATGGCTCGATGTCGAAGATTTTCGAACTTCGATTTCCATGAGTTTGAAATTCCGATTCCTATATTGTTGCAGTATAGGAATATTGGCCAAATTATAACTTTGTAAATTGTTTCAGCAATTGCAAGGGCTGATATTCATGCACAACCTCGCAAGCAATTTGATTCTTCAAGATATTATCTTATGAAGCTTTTGAAACTCGCTAAAAAGATTTAGGTTTCTGTCAAGTGTTATCTCAAGGTATTCATATCTATCTGTTGGATTCATTTGCATTGTAATGGCACGCATCACGTGACAAGCAGCATGCATTCCAGCGGAAGTTTTAGTTTGGTGCTATCAGTTGCATGGTTGCATGTTTTCAAATCTATCGATTCTATTCTTCAATTATCAATTTCGTCGACATCTCGTTCGTCGATTCATTTTGTTGCATTTGATTTTGGGATATTTATATTTGTAGAAAGTAACTCGTCTCGTTGTTTATTCGTGTGATTTTCTCTACCATTTGTGCTATCCTGTAAAGTTAGAGTTTACACTATCTGACTGAACAATTTTTAGACCGGTCATATAAATCTCGACTGGATGGGTTTTTGCTAATTTCTGATGGCTTCCCAAGATCAAGAAATCCATTTTCGACTTTAAAGGATTGCAACTACGTTAATTTCAACAAAAAGCTCCCCAGGCTGTTAAGAGCATCGTTCAGCTTTTGGAAAATTCTTTACTGTTCTTTATTTCAAGATGGATGGGTCTATTCAAGAAATCACAATTTATATGTGCGAGGAAAACGGTTTGTTTATTTTCATCTACATTAATAGAAATCATATCAGCGAATTCCTCTTGTTCTTATCGAGGAATTTTCAGGTATCCGGTGGCCGACAAAGAAAAAAGTCAAGGATGTGCGCTTGAAATTGTCTGGAAAATTTCGAGCCACAAAGGTATCTACACCATCTTTTTCGAAGTCCATCCGTCTGTGATAACTAATGTCATCTCACACATTACTTTTATTTTTTTTGTGTAAATGTATCTCGCTCAAACCAAAGATATCGATTTAACAATGAACCGCTTTAAGCAATTATTCACGTCATCCATCTATCTAAAAAAGCCATGTATATTTTGGTGGAAAATTTCTTTGCCCTTTTCATTTTGAAAGGTGTCCAGATCTTCAAAAGACTGATGTGTGTTTTCAGAAACCTTGTCATTTTGCGACACATTTGGTGCGCCATGCCACATATGTTCGGAAGTACAATCTTTAAATGCCATCATCCATCTTGTCAATAAGGCAGCGAATGTTCCCAGAACAAGTAAACAGTTTCAATGAGCCTTTCTTGAACATATAACACTTACAACACAGACCTATATATCTCCAGCTAAAAGAAATACAGTCATCAAACAAATTTTTTTCCTGCTGGAAAACCCATAACGGTGGGATGGTACTTGCAGAGTTTTTGACATCTTCTGAAATCTTCGTAGCGTGAATTTATATAATGCATTCTAAACGCTGTCCCAATGAAAAAATTCTTGTCAAAACAACTGCTCTTGCACAAAAAATTGCTTTCAATGGCATAGGCCACACATACGCATTTCTTTCTGCTTGACGATACTTCCATCTTTCAAACAACACGGTTGCAGTCTTTCAAATAAATTGCAAATCGAACAGTGTGCTCATGGTAGTCCTTCATGATACTGAACATTTACCAGTGTACTGGTAGTACCCCTTCTCCTACTGAGCACCTTCCACTGTAATCATGGTATAAATCCACCGTACTCATTGTATCCCCTCTACTGTTCTGAATATCCACCGCAATACTGCACACCCACCACGAACTGCACAAACGTTATGTGGGGTATTAATAATGAACATAACTTTGGAAAAATCGTCTTTGAGAACCTTAAATGGTTGATGGGTTAAATGTATTACAGATTGGTGGTGTTGCGTATTGAAAAAAATGACAACCTGACCCAGACTGTCTGAAGTGATTTTGTGCGTGGTATCAACACCTCGTTTCGTGCCTCGTAATTGGCTCTGGTTAAATACTTGGTACGCGGTGTGAGCAGTTCATTCTGTTAGTTCGCGGAAAGACATTACAAAGCAAATGATAAATTTTCAGTCTATGATTTGCTTCGTACTCGCAGGCAACTAAGGGCCGGTAAGTCGCACGCCAAGTTTTCTGCATCTATCGATTCAGAGTTTAGCCTGAGTAAACGTGAGAAGCAGAAAAGAGTAAATCTCGGCGCTCCGAATGTTGCCGTTTTTCCTAGGTGGTTAAATTTAAATCTAGCCAGTTATTCTAGCCATTTAACCAACGGAAAGCAGAATGTCTTAACGACTTGTTCTCTTTGTCCTTCTGTATAAGTTTGTCAACAGTAACTGTAATTAGAATTTACTTAAAAGCTGCAGTATCTTCCCTACTTATGCATTGAGTCTTTTGGAATTGATTTTAAGAATGTAAAAAAAAAATTAATACTTCAGCCTTAGCTGCAAGAGTACTCCAATCTTCCTTGGAATATCCACACATTATGCTGGCAATCAGGACCTTTTAACAGAAAAAATTTCTAACTGAAGTTAAACAGTTTACAGAGGTCTTCAAGTCAGCCCTTTCACCCCTTTCAAACCTTTGTCATCCCTTTCCTGTACAGATTTTTGGAGGGGGAGAATATCATGATTGAAAGAAAAACAACAAGCAACACAATTTATGTCACCATGAATCAGAGTTAGTTCACAATATTGTTATGGGGGTGAGAGGGTCTAGAAAAAAACCAATAACAGAAAAAAATCTTGGAAGTAGATCACTACTTTTTTAGACTGAGCTCCCCCCTCTTTCAAGTGCAAGCAGTTAATTATGTTGAAGCCAATGCTAGTAATGGGCAACGGATAATAACTGAACAAAGCGGGTGACAATAAATTTAACAAAGGAGAGATAAGCTAACTACTCACGTGATTCGGAAAATCCTCCACTAATTCTGTTATTGATTTACACCAGTAAGTCGAAGACTTCTCGCTTATCAATTCGATATTTAGAAAGGAGCCTTGCCCAGGACCAAACGATTCCCCGGACGTGCTTCCACGAACAATGCGAGGACTTACGTTTGTTATGATGTCCTATAAAAAGAGAATAACCTTTAAAATGTTGAGTAATTTTTTAGGTTGGGCACGAGACGGAATACGAGACAGCTCTGACAAGGACACAAGGCTGTCACTCTCCCGGAATTTGAATTGCATTCTTATTATAATTTCAAAATGTTCTACAACCTAGAATAACAAGTTCGGAACGGATAGAAATTGAACGCAGAGAAACAAATCTCTTGGAACAAGAGACAACCAATAGAAAAAAGTGGCAATTAATGGGACCAAAGAGGGAATCAGAGATTGTAAGGGGGGAGGAAGGGGAAAATCGTTAGTAAAGAAACAGCCGAAAACAAAGTGAAAATCAGTGCAGACGGGGGCAGACACAAGCGGACTGGGGATCAGCGAAAATCGCATCGAGAAGGCGGAACATAGCCTGAAACAGTTACCATGGAATACAAACAAATTCTGTTTTACCACAACAACTTTTCATGCACAGTGTGTCGTCCGTGTCTGGCGCCAACTACTTACAACGCAACGCCTCAGACAGACTTTGCAAGACAGTAAATACCTCTTGAAATAAAAATAGGAGCAAATGGCCTTAATATCTCACACAAGAGCAAACAAGACTTTTAGCCTAATCATATCGATTTCGATTTTAGTTTACAATAACCCTCAAATGATTTCTGTCAGCAATTCTCAGCACTTTATTTGGCTTTATTTCTTCGGTAATGTCATTTTACTCCGCCATTGCCCTCTGTTGTT
>JAADKT020041453.1:0-10798 GCA_011763395.2 Chrysaora chesapeakei
CTCTGTAAAGCAATAAGCAATGTACCGTATTTGTCAGCATGTTCATTTCTTTCTGGGTCAATAAGCATCTCCATTTCGTAGCGAGTTTCCGGCAACTTTTGTCTTCATTATGCATTACTTTTGACCTGTTGATTTCACTTCCCGTCAGAATTTCCAACTTGTCAATTTCACATGGCATTCTTTGTTCTCTAGCTTGTTCATTTCATACTTTATTCGTCAGCATGTTAATTTTTTTTCAGTATTTTTTCGGCATCATTTATTCCTTACTTCTGTAGCAATTAGTTAATTTGCGTCTTTTCTCTGGGAAATATGATAGCAAAAAATTATGATAGCTAGATTCACTGCAAATAATATTGTTTAAATAGGTAGCGTACGAAAGCTTTGTCTCTGGCCATCTGGCCGAAGGACTTGCATTGCGTAGTTACCTTTGAAATCGAATCCGAGTTTTATCTCCGAGATTTGCCAGGCGTCGCTCAAATGCAGTTCCCGAAAATTGAGCTGAAAGCTTTCTCTTATGGTACAGGCCTCAACTTGCTTTTTTTTGTAGGTTCAAGCAGAAGTCCCTGGGTCGCCAATTTTTGTCATGAAATGTCTCACAAAGTAGGTGTTTCTGTTATTTCACCACAGTTATCCCGTTAATCTTAAAGCTGTAATTTATTGAGTGTATCACGTAGGTAGAGCATGAAATGAGATGGCTACGTTTGTCCAGCGATTCCGGCAACATGAATTTAGAATGTGTGGAAAAACTGGATTGACTTTTGGCTCCTTTTAGCTGGGGTAAACGATTGAAGTATTAGCAATGGAGAGAAAGTCTTAAAAGAGAAGGACTTCAAAATTTGTTATTGTTTTTATGCAAGCAAATTTGTTATGATGGAACAACTTGCTTGTGTGTTAGTAAAAAAGGGTCTCTTTTTACAGTTCCCCTTACTGGGCTATTTAAAATACCTGTAGTCTTGTAATCTGGAACCAATTCTGTGGAGCAAACTATTTTTCTTCTGGTTTTAATAAGGTTCAGTCACTGACCCTGCTTGATATAAACAAGGATTGTGCCATGTCGAACCATATTTTTTTAGATGACGTGATTGTGGACGTATCCCTTATCCCTGTGATTTTTTCTGTAATTATCCCATATCCCTATTACTCTAATGGGCTTCATTAGAGGACCAAGGGCCTTAAGGTCCCTATTATCTCGATCAAGCGTTTGATTTAGAAAAGCGACTCCCCTAATTGTAGATCTTCGTTCGAAATGCAGAAGTCCTCTCTTCAGAAAAAAAAAACATTTTTCATCATTATTCCAATTTTCCAGCAGTTTTTTGTTTTTCAGTGAATAGTTAAATTCCATAATAGTCTTAAAATGGTTCTTAAAATGTTTTCATCTTATTTATGCAGAGCTCGTCATCTTGAGGTACAACTACTTGGCGATCAGTATGGTCAAGCTGTTGCACTTTTTGGTAGGGATTGTTCTGTGCAAAGAAGACATCAAAAAATCATCGAAGAAGGCCCTGTAACTATCTGTAATGAAGAAATGATACAGATGATGGAAAAGGTTCGTCTGTTTGTTTGTTTGTCTGTTGGTTTATTTTTAAGTTAGTTAGTTAGTTTGTTTGTTTATTTTAATCATTTCACTGTTTGTTTGTTTATTTGTTTATTTATTTGTCTGTTTGTTTATTTGTTTATTTATTTATTTATTTATATGTTTGTTTGTTTTCTTGTTTGTCTTGTTTGTTTGTTTATTCGTCTGCTTGTTTATTTGTTTGTTTGTTTATTTATTTGTCTGTCTGTTTGTTTGTTTGTTTGTTTATTTATTTATCTGTTTGTTTGTTTGCTTGTTTGTCTTGTTTGTTTGTTTATTTGCTTGTCTGTTTTTGGTTTGTTTAATTGTTTGTCTGTTTTTGGTTTGTTTGTTTGTTTTTCTGTTTTTGGTTTGTTTGTTTGTTTGTTTGTTTGTTTGCTGATCTGCTTGTTTATGGTTTACGAAAATAGTAATATTGCTGTAGATATCTAGCATCTAAAAAGGTTGTAATTACCAATGAGAATGTTGTAAGCATTGAAATTGCATGTCATGTAATAATCGAGGATCTGGTATTATATGTTTGGTCTGGTATCAAGCTACTAATAGTGTTTGTCTCATTGCTTGTGATTCTTGTTAATGACTTGGTGACAATACTGTGCGGAACTAGGCCTTATACTGTATGAATACTGGAGTTTTGTGCCTTGTCCTAGGGTCCTTGTCCTTGGTCCTGTCCTAATGACGGTTTAATATTTCAATAAAATATTTAAAATATTCTAACGTAATAACAATACTCGATAAATTTTGCTTATACTTATGTTTCAAGCAATGTTTTGCGAGGTGACCAAAGGTTTAAAAGTCGTTGCTTGATAAGGCTTGTCAGATTTGCAAAGTTCAAATGCCTGACAGGCAGTGTTTGATCGCTTTGACAGAGTAATACATTTGACCTTTGGGCCACGTTTAGTGAAGGAGTTAAACAACCGTTAGTATCTCGTGATCTCATAATATATTTTGTAGAATTGGGATCTAAAGCCTTTAATTCTCAATTTTCCTTCTTCTCCAGAACGCTGTCAAACTTGCAAAACTAGTTGGCTATGTCAGTGCTGGGACAGTGGAGTATCTTTACGATTTCAAAACCAAAACATTTTACTTTCTCGAGTTGAATCCAAGATTACAAGTAGAACATCCATGCACAGAGATGATCACAGATGTCAATCTTCCTGCTGCACAATTACAGGTAATAAGATTTGTCATAACTGGTCTAAATGACTGCTCTGAGAATGTGCCGTAATAATTGAAAATTTTTACGTCCAAAGATTTGCCTTGAATATATTGATACTTTGCCTTGAATATATTGATACTTTCAATATATCTTGCATAAGAAGGCATGCTATCTACCTTCTTTTTCTTCTTCTACTTCTCTTCTGATGGCAAAGATAACTTTTCTTCTTCTCTTCTTCTTTCCTTCTTCTTCTTCTTCTTCTTCTTCTTCTTCTTCGTCATCATCTTCTTCTTTGTCATCTTCTTCTTGTGCTCCTTCTTCTTCTTCTTCTTTTTCTTCTTCTTCTTCGTTTTCTTCTTCCTCTTCTTCATTGTCCTTTTTCCTCTTTTTCTTTTACTTCTTCTTCTTCGTCTGCTTCTTCTTTTACTTCTTCGTTTTCTTCTTTACCATTTCCTTCTTCCTCTTCATCGTCATCATCTTCTTCTTATTCCTCTTCCTTTTTCTTCTTTTTTTCTTCCTCTTCGTCTTTTTCTTCTTCTTCTTTGACTTCTTCTTCTTAATCTTTTGTAGATTGCAATGGGTCTACCGTTGCATCGAATCAAGGACATTAGAGTTCTTTTTGGTGCTTCTCCATGGGGCGAAAGTCTAATTCCTTTTGAAACGTAAGTGTAACAACTTATCGTCTGCTTCGTGACTCTAATACAACTATGTAGTCGATGTACTTGAAAGGTAAGAATAAAGCTAAGTAAAAGTGCAAACAGAGCAATTATAAGCTTGATTTAAAATTTATAACTCCTTCACGGTGTAGTAAATGACTTGAATCAGCTCTACTTTTTTCAGTGTGATTTTGTTGTACAAAATTGTGTCAGTGAAAAATCTTTTCTGATTTTTGATATTTCTGTTGAAGCACCAAGAGTCTTAACATGTTTGGGAGAACTATTGTATTTATGTTTAAATACACCAAAACAAATAAGAATTATCTATTTTTCGGTAAAAAAAAAAACAGGAATAATAACGAATATTTATTTGGTGGAAAGTTTTAACCCATGGACTTTTTCATCTTGGCTCGTATGTTTATATTGTCTCTGTACTTTCAGGCAGTTTTCCGAGAGACCTGGTCCAGTGCCGAAAGGCCATGTGATAGCTGCTCGTATCACCGCAGAAAATCCAGATGAGGTTAGTAAATCGTTAAAAGAATATTATTTGAAGTTTTCTTGATTGATTTAGCTGGTCCTATCGTGGCCAAAGTGTCGTGACCTGACTTTTCTATGTTAGTGCTAAAAGCTACAGAAAGTATGGTCAACCTTTGCAGAAAGACCGCAATTTCTTTTCGAATGGGCGGTTAACTTCTTGGGAAACTTGAACACCGTTACTTAGAATCCTATTGTTCTAAAGAGATCCCTAAATTAAAATCCCTTTGTTTCTTTTGACCTACAAAAAATGAAACGACCACGAAATGAAAGTTCATAAATTTTCCAAAGTTGTGCAGCGAAAGGTTAGGACAATTGTAGTCTCTTCACTCCAGTCCTCGTCCTCGATCAATAACAGTAGAGTGATCGCAGACCCCTCGAAAGGAATCGCGTATCCCTCGACACGGAACGCGTATCCCTCGATCAAGATCGTGGACCTCTCGATAGAAAAAGTAGATCGCGTGGATCGAGGGCTCTGTCGAGGACCTCGTGCTCTTGAAACTCTATCGGGACATCTCCACAGCATCACGGATCATGCGCGTCGCGCTTGATCTTTTAAAGCGATATTAGACCTCCCGATAGCAGTACTGTACAGACAATCGCTTATTTTTCTTCTAGGGCTTCAAACCAAGCAGTGGCACTATCAAAGAACTGAATTTTCATAGCAGTAAATACACCTGGGGTTATTTCAGTGTTTCAGCTGAAGGAAGCTTACATGAATTTGCCGATTCTCAGTTTGGACATGTGTTCTCATGGGGTGAAGATAGAGACTCAGCTAGAAAGTAATGAAAATACTTCTGCATTTTGAACTTATCTATTTATTTGTTTTGTATTCTTTTGTTTACTCGTTTATTTATTTGTTTATTAGTATTTGCTTATCTGTTTGTTTAATCACGTTTTAGTTATATTTCTTCATCTGTTATTTTTTTATTATTTTTTGTTGTTTTTATTCTTTTTTTTGTTTTTTTATTTATTTGTTTGTAAATTTTTTTTTTTTTATTTTTCTGTTTGTTTAATCACGTTTTAGTTATTTTTCTTCATCTGTTCTTTGTTTATTAATTTTTGTTGTTGTTATTCTTTTGTTTTGTTTCATTTTATTTATTTGTTAATTTGTTAATTTATTCATTCATTCATTTGTTGATCTATTTATCGATTTATTTACTTATTTATCTATTTACTATTCATTTATTTCTTCATTTATTTATTTACTTTTCACTTCACTTATTTGTGCATTGCATATATCAACCCTAGCGGACCCATCTTGGGTTATTCACACTAGGAGAAATCAACGATTAGCTTGCATACCGACAGGAGATTGTATTGTAACACATTTGTTACCGTGGAACGGGGCTAATTGGAAAACTACGGGTAACTGGGACACTATGGTTTACTGGGACTTTACGGTTCTCTGAGGAGTACTAAACATAAAACAGACTTGATGGTAGGGCATGGCAGAACATAATGTGTCCTTACCAGCAGAATGCCCCTGAATGATATGTCTAAATCTAGAAAGGTAAGGATGGTTTCCTTATATTGAATCTTTTGCTTTTAGAAACATGGTACTCGCCTTGAAAGAGCTGTCTATTCGTGGAGATTTTAGAACAACAGTCCAGTACCTTATTCAGGTTATGGAGTCTGATGTATTTTTGAAGAATCGCGTCGACACTGCATGGCTTGATAATCTAATTGCTGAAAACGTCAAGGTATGTGCCTTAACAGTGTAAAGAAACAAACTTTTGTCACATGTTTGTGTTTTAAACTTTTTGGCACATCTATCTCTGGCTGTTATGCCCGTTTATCTCCTGAATCCTTGAAACTCTGGGTTTTTTCAAGACAGTTCTTCACTGCTTGCGTGCAGTAGCTCCTCTGTCGTGAATGGCTACAACATCCCCCTACTTCAACGATTATGGACCCAATTATTGATTTTTGAATTATAGTGCGTATTTTGTCCATCCCTAAGATTTAGGTCATATACCTTTCTTGCTAGTTTTTCAACTAAGAGTGCAGCCTGTTTTGAGATATCCTCTTGATAGCTTTTTTTACTAAGGATAGAAGTCCCTATTCTTGAGGCGTCAGCAGTACCATTTTCATAAAAGATACCGATAAATGTTTTATAAAATATTTATAATTTGATTATAATTTTTTCAGGTTGAAAGCCCAGACACTCTTTTAGCTGTGATATGTGGTGGCTTGCATGTAGCTGAGGCCAACATCAATAATTACTTTCACACTTTCCAAGCTGCTTTAGAGAGGTAACGAAAAAGAATCTACTTTTGCTTCTCCTACTTATTATTATTCTTCTTCCTCTTCTTCTTTTCTTTCCTCTTCTTCCTCTTTTCTACTACTCCTTCTTCATTTTCAGTTTCTTCTGATTCGTCATCTTTTGCTTATTTTCTTTTTCTTCTTCTTCTTCTTCTACTTCTTCGTCTTCTTCTTCGTCTTCTTCTTTTGTTTCGTCATCTTCTTCTTCTTCATATTCTTCTTCTTCTTCGTCTTCGTCTTCTTCTTATGTTTCTTCATCTTCTTTTTCTTCCTTTTCTTCTTCTTCTGCTTCTTCATCTTCTTCTCCTTCTGCTTCATCATCATGTTTTTCTTATTCTTCTTGTTCTTCTTCCTCTTTTTCCTCTTCTTCTCTTTCTGCAACTTCTACTTCTACTACTAATACGTTTTCTCTTCCTTTTCTTCTTCTTCTTCTTCTGCTTCTTCTTCTACTTCTTCCTATTCTTCTTCTTCTTCTTTTCTTCTTCTTCTGCTTTTTTATGTTCTTTTTCCCCTTCTGCTTCATCTTTTTCCTCTTCTTCTCTTGCTTTCACGTCTACTACTACCAATCATATTTTTTCTTCTTTCTCTTCTTCATCTTCTTCATCTTCTATTTTTGCTTCTTCGTCTTCTTCTTCTTCGTAATCTCCTTCTTTTCCTTCTTCCTGTTTTTCTTCTTCTTCTCTTCCCACCACTACTATTTCTACTACTACTACTACCACTCGTACTTCTTCATCAGCTTCTACTTCTGTTGATCTTCTTCTTCTTCTTCTTCTTCTTCTTCTTCTTCTTCTTCATCATCCTCTTCTTCTTATGCTGCTTCTTCTTCCTTATTGTCTTCTTCTCTTACTGCCACTTCTACTTCTACGTATACTAGTAGTACTTCTACTGATTCTACTCCTTCTTCTGCTTTTTTGTTTATTCTGCCTCTTCATCGTCGTCCTCTTGCACTTTTTCCTCTTTTCCTCTTTTATATGTCTTACTTTTTGTCTTCGTCTTCTTCTACTACTTCTTCTCTTACTATACAACTGCAACTTGTTTTTCTCCTTTTTTCCTGTTCTGTGGCTTAATATTTTCCTTATTTGAAATGCAGGCCTAATTGTTTTTCAATTCCCATATTTTCAGAGGCCAAATTCCGAAGCCTGAGATGCTTAGCATCAATGAGACAGTTGAACTCATCCATAATTCAACTAAATATTCTCTTGTTGTAAGTATGAATAAACATTTCTTTGTTTTCTCATTCCAGTTTGTGTAACCTGAGACTCCCTCTGCATTTAATAGAATAGCTACTCAACGCACTTTGAGGAACCCTCCCTATCAGCCTCACAGATCTACTTGAGAGAGAACTGGCTTGCTAAATAGCTCATCTGACAGTAATTATGTTCAGCAGCAAAGCATATCAAAGCTGTTGAACGCATTTTGTAGCTACAGGACAAACTCGCTACCAAGAAACCAATTTCTCAAAATCAGGCTGCCTAATTCGTCATATTATTAGAAAATTTCCTGTCTTCTTTGGTTTGATTATCTTTTGAATTTCATATAAAAGAAATGATTTGAACTTTGAGAAATGAATTCAATCATGATTTCTACTAAAAAATTTCTAATTTTCGAGAAAGATACAGTCTGAAGTGTCTTATATACATAGACTTTAGAGCATGAATTGAGAATAATTATTTCATTAATGTTTTCGTAGGTAAATAAACATGGTCCTAATTCATATTTCATTGTTATGAATGATTCAGCAGTTGAAGTAGAAGTACACAGGTATGACATTTTCTTATCTTTATTTCTTATGATGTTTCTTCTTTTTCTCGTGATTGTATCTTTGATTCACCTATATTTTTTCCCTCTGTAACTTCTTTTTTAACCTTTATAACTGCAACTTGCGTGACCTATGGCTGCATCTGTGTACCACAGCCTTACCCTTGATTTTGTAAAATCGCAACAACAACAACTCTACAATTTCAATTCTACTAGAGGACATTTTGCTGCCCGCAGGCCTGGTATTACGCGGTAGCAGTCTGTCACGCAGCTTACACATTCAATTAGAGCAACCCGCATCGTCGGTAGCCCAGGAGTTATCCCGGTACTCATTTACCTACTCGCAGAGGTATGCAAGGCAAAGGGAAATTGGGTGAAATAATAGTATTGCCAGAGTATTCCTAGTCTATATAAGCTAGTCCTCTACTGCAAGTGTTTTCTTTACAGTTAAGAATAATTTATTTGTTTAACTCTAGGCTGACTGATGGTGGTCTTCTCGTCTCCCATGATGGAAACAGCTACACAACATACATGAAAGAAGAAGTTGATGGGTAATCATTTAAGATCCAACATGTTATTAATCTTTCTATCGTTGTTTCAGCCATATGACTCAAAATGTCTGCATCTTGAATCTTTCAGACGTTATAGTCTTTGAAAACCGAAATTTAGAAACAAATAGGCCCATAATGATATCAATACGCTTTGGAAACAATTGAAAGCCCCCCGGGGGGGGAGTAACTCCTATATGTATGGGTACGGGATGTGCCATTTTTTGAGGTACCTTTTCAGGGGTGGAAAAACAATTTTGGGGTATCAAATTTGCTAAAATTACAAACTTGGGGTATCATTTTTGCTAAGATGACCAATTTTGATAAATTCACAATAACTGCCAAATAAATATTAGCTGTATAACTCGAAAAACAGACTTTTGAGTATTTCTATATAATATTTCTTTGTGAACTTTGGGGTATACTTTTTAGCATTTTCATAAATTTTGGGGTCAACTTTTTATTACGAAAATGGCACATCCCCGTCACTGATCCATTGCAGTTACCCCCCCCCCCCTGTTGCAAGCCTCCTCAAAATTGTCTGAAACTTTTCTTTAAACTGTAGTGTTTCCTCCGAAAATCTCTTTAAGCTTTCGTACGATTGCATTACCCCCGGGGCCGGCATTGCTCCTCGGCGACCCTGCTTAAAGTTAATGAATACGTATGCAATAATCGTTACCTTTAGTCATATGAAGCTAACTATTTATTCCAACTTTTAGTCTCGAGTTTCCTGAAGTGTACCATAATTATTTTTTCGTTTTAGGTACCGAATAGTTATTGGAGGAAAGACTTGTGTTTTTAGAAAAGAAAACGACCCTACTGTCCTTAGGTAAGTATGAAATTTTAAGACTAAATGTGGTTTTTTTGAAAACATAGCATTCGGATGCTGAGTAATGTTTTTCTTAACCAAAACCTGTAGCCAGTCCACTGTTTCAATTTTTCTTTCCTCCTATTATTCGAACATTTACGGTATCTAGATTTCGCAACTTTTTGACAATTTCAGGAATGATTTGTTGTAACATGGGCTCTTAAAAATGACAGTCAACCGTGATTTATTGTATGACCTTAAAGCAAAGACGCTTTGAGAAACTTTTAATCAATTTCTGAAACCCTTTTTATTACAGAGCATCCTCGGCTGGCAAATTGATCAATTATCTTGTTGAAGATGGCGGTCATGTTTTTCAAGGAGAACCGTATGCAGAAATAGAGGTTTGGTAGAAATTTCTTTATTTCTACCATATGCTTTCACTGTTTTAAGCTCGGAATTTTCACTTGAAATCTCATTCTCTTCCCTCACGAAAACAGCATGACCTTGCGGCAGAACTGATCAGCTCTTGAACTTTGAATTGCATTGCACACAGTTCTCATGGAAAGAAAATTTAATCGAGACCTTTTCGACGAAAGGCCGGCAGGATTGAAAATTTTAAAAATCTCAAGAAATTGAGTTTTCGAGGCTAAAGTCGTATAAAGTGCGAGCAATTTAAACTGAGACTAGATGCGAAATTTCACCGTCCCAGTGCTGGGAGCATTAATTTCATGAGTGTTAAAAATTCCCGATTCTATAAAGGCTTGTGAAAAGTGACTGGGAAGGAACTTTTTGTCCCAACTGGTGAAAGCCCGCCCTCATAACATCGTAAAACTTTGAACGCTCAAAATTATTAATACAAGCGCTAAGATAATCGGAAACCGAAGAGGGACCGAAAACCACCGGGTGAGTTCTTTCAGTGTCGCATAAAAAGCAAGAAAGAGTTCAGTAATGAATCCTGGGGTACACCCGATGTAAAAACCAACGTAGTTCTTGATTACACTGACAACCCGAACATAAGAACTCATTTTTAAGAACCTCAACCTGAAACTATATATTTTTCACCCATCAGTAAAGTAAAGAACATTTCAGCTTGATAACCAGAAGTCATCCTAATAAGGGGTTTCAATCCACTCACAGGAGTTTGGTTTGGATGTTACTTGTTAGAGAGTTTTCAGGGACTCATAAACATTGCATTAAAACTATAAGCAGGCTCTCCTGATCCGATTTTGACATTACACTCTTTTTTGTAAGAACACGCTTTAAAGAACATCGAGGCTGGATTTGCCAAAAAAAGAACGTATTAAGAACATGTCCATCCTATCCTAAGATGAAAAATAAGAAAGAATGACATATTTTTAGACATTTTAGCTGATGTTAATTGACAAAACAGAACGATACTGTTCGTAGAAGCAATTTAACGAGTGTACACTTTTTTTCAATAAGCAACTTGACTTTGGTCCAGCCCTCAAGAGTTGCTTAACATATCTAGGATTTCAGCCG
>JAADKT020041786.1:0-10789 GCA_011763395.2 Chrysaora chesapeakei
CCAATGTTACAGTCAGTGATCCCACTTTGCAACACAAGTTTTGGCCACAGAACAAACAGTGTGACCCCATCGAATCACCAACCATAAACAATAGATTTGGCTATAAGGCTATAAGGCCATAAGGCTATAGCAAGAGCGAATGTTTGATGTTAAACATGGTGTTAAACATGCATCTATTACGATCTTTATTTATTGGATGCATCTATTTCAAATTTCAAGCTGTATTGATACGTATATAATGGGGGAAATATTTAACATTTCAGACTGTAGGTTCTTGGTTCCAAGTTATGAACTTTTGTTTCAATTTTTAAGGTTTAAGAGATGTTGACTCGAAATGTTATGGTAATGAAGGTTTAAAGGTGTTAAGCAGCAGATAAGAACATTTTCACAATGGAAATGGTGTTATACAGAGCAATGCAAATTTATATTTTGCACTAGAGAAGGTGCTTCTGGTTGTTTGCTAGATA
Source organism: Chrysaora chesapeakei (assembly GCA_011763395.2). Lineage (NCBI taxonomy): Eukaryota > Metazoa > Cnidaria > Scyphozoa > Semaeostomeae > Pelagiidae > Chrysaora > Chrysaora chesapeakei. Next base: position 468 of record JAADKT020041786.1, read on the forward strand.
CACCAACCAAAGGTCTAGTAAGAAGAAAGAGGGAACAATGTGAGACAAACGAGATAAGGTTGTGGAACAATGTGAGAAAAACAAGACATGGTTAAGAAACAATGCTTATTGATCATAAACTCAAATGGATGTAAATAAAAAGGTTAGGACATGGTTTTTTAAATTATCAGCAACTGTTTACAAGACAGATTAACATATTTTTTCCGTCTTTATTTAAACTTAAAGAAAAACTCATGGCTACGAAGTTCTCTGTTTCCGTAGTAGCAAAACGGCCTTGCATTTGAAATTTTTGAAATGCATAACTTCATTATTGACCCATGGATGATAACAAGGGCTTAAGGTCACTACACGCGAATCGAAAAGGGCTACATATTCAGTTGCTTAATGGCAATATAAACTTGTTTTTAAGGTGTTTAATTTTGTTGGTCCTATAGTGACAATTTTCAACCTGGTTGCTATGGTGATAGTTCACTAATAACCATGGAAACTACCCCATCAGAAGATCCGCAGATAACTTTTAGGCAAAGTCAAGAACATTCATCCACCTTCGTGCATTTCGAGTTGTGTAAAGAAATGTAGGAGGGGGGCTATTTGAGCCCCCCCTCGGTCCAGATAGGGTTAAGAGGTGGTGCAAATGATCATTTATTTCTTTGAGGCAATGTGTCTGCCTTCACAAAAAGTACCCTGAATAACCGGCTGTAGAGTGTTCTGAAGAAATGTGGTTGGCCTCAGACATTCACTTTACACAGCTTTTGTGTGGGCGCAGCCACTACTGCAACATCACTGGGTTTTGCAGATTATTTAATAAAAGCTCTAGGCCGTTAGTCAAGCAAAGCTTACAAGGTATACAAAAAGATATCAGAAAGCCAACTGATCCTAACTTGGTTTTGTTTATTTAGAACAGGTTTAAGATTATCTCGTTCTATTTGTTTTGTTCCTTGTTTCTTTCTGTTTTGTTTGCCTCCTTTGCGTTTCGTCTGTCTCGTTTTTGTATCATCCAAGGGGCATCTAATTCACGTATGCATGAACAAACCATTGAACAAACAAGCTAAACTAGCGGAAATACCCCAAAACTACTTAATTAAGAACAATGAAACAAATACATGGGTCTGGTCTACGGGTTTGACATGGCTGTTTCTTGACTTTGAGAACACTTACTTATCGGGGGGGAACAAGACTAAGTTCTGGCTATGGTTCTGGTTTACGGACTTAAGTCACGGAAGGGGTAGTACTCCATTATAAGGACACAAACTTTTGCCCCATTAATGTCATCTTTCTGGCAGGTGTGGTCTTTTACCCACTGTCATTTTGGCTTTTGTATTCTTTACATTGAGGCCACCAGCTCCCTGGTGAAATTAGCTGTGGTCCCTTTATATGGGTTCTTATGATTTTGACTTTATGAATTTTGCATTATGTTCCTGATCTGCCATTTTCTAGGTTTTATAGGGCTGTGAGAAATTTTTATGGGTCTTTTCTATTGTTTATGGTTGTTGATTCGATGGGGTCACACTGTTTGTTCTGTGGCCAAAACTTGTGTTGCAAAGTGGGATCACTGACTGTAACATTGGGTTCCTTGCTCATGCGAAAAAGGTTGGTATGCTGACCAGCCAGTTTCTTGAGAATACATTAAGAGATTGAAAACTTATGTCGGATGCAGGGCTAGGGTGTTATTGCCTGCTAGTGTTGGTGATATGGATGTGAAACAAAAAATCAATTTTATGCTGGGCAATAAATGTACTTCTCAGATGCTCCGCATCTAATGAGGACAGCTTGTAACAATTCATACCACTCTGGGAATGGAAAATCAAAAGGATGTTTTTGGAACATTGGTTGTCACCTTTTATGGAGCTGCATAAGTCACATTTATCATGAGGATTTGGATTGTGGTCTAAAGCTTATTGTTCTTTGACTGCCTGAATGTTATGGATACTCAGGAGCATATCAAGAAAAGAAAGACTTTCTTAAAGTCATACTGTTAATGGCTGGAATCTGATTTTTGAAATATTTGCACAATTGATAAAAATCTGAGCTGAAGCACCAATCGAGATGCAAATCCAGGACACTTTTTACAGTGTCAATGGGGGTCTCGAAGGGAAATAAATGAAACTGGACACCAAAACGTACAAAAAACGTGAAACGGGCGACTAATTTACGCAAATAATATTATTTGAGTATATGAAACCAACTGAAGCTTCCCAAAATGAATCAAAAGTGCGACATGGTATAAAACCCAGTTTATATAGGTCATATGGTTCCATTCTATCAGAACAATTTTGAAATTCATTTTTGTAAAAAAAACCTTATTCCTTCAAATTTTGATTCACACTCTCAGAATGTAACACCCTAAAATTTTTATTAGAAGTTAAGCTGATTCGTGCCATTATTTTTTGCACAAGGAAACTTGCTTTATTTAATATCAATTTCTTCTCCAGTTAGGATTCAGCAGGTTATGTAACTAAGCAAAGCGAGTTTGATCCAAAATCAGCATCCTCAACTTCTACATTTGTCACCCTTATGCTTTATTTCAAACTTGAAAGTCCACATTTGGGTTTCCCATGTCAGCAAACAACTGCACCTAATTTGCAACAAGCGTAGAGGGCGAGTGAAAAGGGATGTGCTGGAGGCTGTTTCTGACTTCTGTTATGAAAAGAACAGACCACCAGATGCACAGCACACTGTCAAATGACTGTAACAGAAATGTGCTGTAATAATGCTAAGACGCTCTCCCGCTGCTCTATCATCTCACGGCTGAAGTCCAAATGCAAAAAGTCTCATTAATCGAGAAGAAAACGTAAATGTACAAATCATTTGAATTCTTTAATTAAGATATCCAAAATAATCATGAGGTGTTGTCGCATCGAGGGGAAGAATGGCTTCCCAATGCTTAGTTTCCCATTCAATGAATCTGCCTGTCGTGTTAAGCATTGTTCATAGCGCAAATCTACCAATAAAAAACGTGTCAGAATCTTGTAAGCAGCCATCACTGTATTGCCATCACGGAAGAGCAAAAGAAGAAAATGTACTTTTAAGCGCATCTATGGTAGAAATGGCTTATAGCCAAACACTTTGTCGAAAACCTAGAAGTATTTGGTTTTTATCATCTGAAAACTAGTCTCTATCTGTTCTTTCTGAAAATAATTTCTTACCCTGGGTACCAGAGCCTCAAGATTGGAGCCGCAGAACAAAATTAAAAAAATAATAATAAGCTGAGCAAAATACGAGGCTCTGGTTCCATCAAAACAGAGTCTTGTTCTGATTATGAAAGGAAGAATTCCATGTAATCATTAATCACCACATATCACCACAGAAAATCGCTTTCAAATCGTGTTTCCTTCAGGTCACTTCTTTTGTTTTGTTCTCTGGTCGTCATTGTTGACAAACATGGCTGACGCTGATACACTATTAAAAGTTTATACAAGCATCTCCAGATTCTAATTGTCCACTTTGTGTAAAAGATTTTGAAACTGGAAAGCAGGGCACTTTTCAACTGTTCACTTCTTCGAGATATTCTAAAGAAAAGAGGAAGCTTGAAAGAATGCTTGGAAAAATTGTCTGTCCACATGTAAACCGGTCTTCCATTTCATGTAAAAGTTGCCACACGAAAGTAAACAGGTTTTGTAAGAATCTTGATGAAATAAGTGTGTTTTAAGAACGTATAAATACACAAGAAGAAATTCTTGTAGATGAGGATGCTGCTGTTAGAACGAGCGTTCCTGTAAGTCTCTTTGAACCCAATACACCCTCTCAACTTTGTCCCCCGATCAATCTTACTGAAATTACAGGTTCACGAAAGCCAAAAGTGGAAGGATTCTATATCTGTACTGCAACTGAAGATGAAAACAAGCCATCAATATTGCCTTTCCAAACTGAAACGTACAGCTGTATGGTTGAAGAAGCCCCAGGATCCAGATCACGGTCACCAAAACCTACAGGTGGAATTGTACAGGTAACTTTATTGAAAAAAGTTTCTTGTATTTAAAACCGGCATTTTTTCCTTTCCCTCTCCATCTGGTATACGCATTTTTTAAAATACAATATTTATATGTAAATTTATCCACTGTGCTAGACATCTGGCAAGGCAATTAATTACAATGGCTTTTCTGAAGATTAAAATTGACTGTTCTTCTGGTATAAAAGAGAACCAAATACAATCAAGTGGAATTTCTGAAATTATAAAATCACTGACAACAGGAAATATCAAGGCTCCAATAAATAAACTAGCAGATGATCATGAGTGTGGTCCACAGCTGACTACCTGGGTTGAAAATAGGATACAAAATGAAACTTCAAAGATTGTAGACATACGGGTAGAGCAGCTGAACTGTCTGACAAAAGAATTGCTTCATAATCTTGGAGTAAATTTGGACGAAAAAAATGCACAAAGGGAATCATTCGCCTTAGGCTTCCTAGAGCAAATGCTTGCAAACACTGATAATGATTTGACCCTTTCACATCCAAAAAGGCATCACAAAGTAAAAGGCAAGGGCAAAGATTGGGAGCATTGGGTTGAAAACTTGCACAAGAATGGAATATTTAATATCAAACCAGGACGTAAAAATGAACAGTTTAGAAATTTTGATTTAATCTTTTGTCATACAAGGATTTTCACAGAAAATAGTCTATTAATCCACTGTAGACCTTAACTGTAGTCAGTTAATGCCTTAGCTAGGCTAGCTATAGCTGTACTATGATATACTCACTGGTGAAATGCTATAGGTACTCCACCTCCAATACAAACTTTAGTTTTTTTTGTCTCTCTTGGTAGTTATAGGCCGCGCAAGAGATAACCATTCTGTAATTGCTCTAAATGAGCAAAACAGGCTTCAACAAAGCTAAACAAAACTTATACTTGTGATTTTACAACATTTTTGCTTCCCACATGCGCGTACGGGACTATAATTTTTCTGCTGTGCAAACAAGATGGTGGCTTTGGCCATTGGAAGCTTCAGCCTCGATTGGGAAGTTAGCCCTATAGTCTTTATTACTATCTCTATGGTTTTTATACATTTTGTTTTTGAATTTAATGCATTTTGATTTTAATGCATTTTGTTTTTGAAAACCTTTTTACATTCATCTCATCAATCAAAACATAAGAAATATAAGTATTATTTTTTCAATGATAGATAAATTGCTACCCTTTTCTATTATATGTTTGGTTATAAGGATTCTAACGTATTTGGATAATAGAAAGAAATTTAGTAACATATTTTCTTACATAGCCTGTTCATGGTTCTCAACACAGTTGATATTGTTTGATTGGAATGGCAGTCATTGTCTGGGTTTATTGTCACTATCTTCTTCTTCATTACATTATTCTTATATATATATAGATGTCACTATCTTCTTCTTCATTACATTATTCTTATATATATAGATACTGTTTGTACCAAGGGAAGATGATGAAATTCTGAAAACGATAACAAATGGACTAGATATAGATCCGTATTGAAAACCAAAATAAAACTTTTCTATAAAGAAGGCAACAAATAATAAGTCATAAAATATCTACGACACATTCACCTATATGTATAATGAAATATAGATATATTCACAAAATTCCCTATCTTGTTTAATCCTACAGCCCATCTTTTCCTTACATTTTTTCTTTTGTCCAGCAGTGCTCAGATATGGAGCTACAAAAATTTAGAAGGAAACGAATCTTACCTTCTAAATAATTATAATTTCAAATAAAGGAATCAGTCAGGAATAGGAGATAAGAATTAACAAAGAATTATCATACCTTCTGTTTGTACTCCCACGTCTTGTCAGGATACATTTATGTATATTTCATTAAAATTATGTTCATTTTAATTGAATATAACAGCTTAATTTGACTGAAAATGACCAAGGGAATGAAATGCTTGATAACTTCTCTCAACTGTACTGTCTCCTGCAGTTGATGAATTCAATGATTTTCTTTCAAATCATTTTCTAAACATTGAACTATGATATCACCTTGTTGTCTTTGATTTTTCTTATTATTCTTGCAAGTGTCAACAAAAACGTCATGATCATTATTTTTAGCATTATAATCTACATAATCATATTCCGAAAATCGCACTCACAACTTAATTTGGCCTTTTTGAGTTTGTTTGCATGCCTTTCGGTCTTGGTAATGCTGCTCAGACGTTTCAAAGGTTCATAAACCAAGTGCTTCAAGGTCTTGACTTTGTCTAGGGGTATATCCATGACTTGCTTATTGCCAGTTGTTCAGAGTCTGAACATCTCACACATCTCTAAATCTTGTTTTCATGTCTCTCAGAATACGGCATCGTCCTAAATCCAGCTAAGTGCAACTTCGGATTTTCTTCTTTGGAATTTCTTCCTTGGGGTTGTTCATCATATCTCTGCAGACGAAATTTCTCAACTCTCTGCTAGAGTCAAAGCTATTCAGGAATTTGCAGTTCCAACTTCGCTCCGTAAGCTCAGTGAGTTTCTTGGTCTCATCAATTTCTATAGTTGTTCATACCCAATTATGCCTCCATTGTACAGCCACTCACAGACTTATTAGCAGCCAAACAGAAAAGAACTGCACTTGAACTCTCTGCTCATGCTTTGGTCGCTTTCAACTAAATAAAATCTGCACTTTCCAATGCTACACTCCTAGTACATCCCTTTTCCAATGCTCCATATTGCCTTATGGTCGATCCATCTAACATTGCTGTAGGAGCTGGTTTTCAGCAGAATATCAATGGTTTTTAGAAACCTGTAGCTTTCTTTTCAAAGCGATTAGAACCGGCAGAAACCAAGTATAGCACTTTCTGACAAGAGTTACTTGCTGTTTTTCTTGCAAAAGGCCATTTTCAATATTGTTTAGAAAGTGTTGATTTCTACATTCTCACTGATCATAAACAGCTGACCTACGCTCTCTCTGCTTCAGCTGATCGTCATTCACCTTGTGAAATCCCCCATCTTGATTTCATCTCTCAATTCACCTCCAAAATCTGCCACGTCCAAGGCAAAGAAAATGTCATTGCTGATTCATTGTCATGCACAAAAATCAACTCACTTAATTCGTCAACACCAATGGACTTTTCCTTCCACATCAAAGCCCAATAAGAAGACCCTAAACTACCACACCTGCAAACATCATCATCACTTCGCTTGAAAGCATCTCCAATTCCAGATTCATCTGGCACCATCATATGTGACACTTCAACCTGTACACCAAGACCATACGTTCCAGTCTCATTTCATTGTGTTGTTTTTGATCATCTGCATTCACTGTCCCAACCTGATATTAGAGCCACACAAAATCTCATCACTGATCGCGATGTCTGGCCTATTATCAACTCTGATGTTTGTCAATGGACTCGTTTATGTATTTAATGACCAAAAGCAAAAATCCAGGGACATATAGTTGCATCTCTCGGCACTGTCCCTACTCCAGACGCACGCTTTTCACATGTCCACATTGACATCGTTGGCCAACTACCACCATCAAATGATTATCTGTACTTACTCAAATGCATCAACAAATTCACCTGTTGGCCTGAAGCCATTCCCATCCCAGACATCACTGCAGACACAGTTCCTTGTCATTTCGCCCATCATTGGATTACTCATTTCGGCTTTCATTAACACTCAATACTGATTGTGGAGCCCAGTTCGAGTCAGCACTCTTCCATTCAATCACATCCCTTCTCAGTATTCAACACATCCAAATATCATCCCTGTGCAAATGGTATGGTAGAACAATTTCACGTCAGCTTAAGTCGTCAATCAAGGCAAATCCTGATTCAAGCAAATGGTCTAAAATCCTTCCTCTAATAATTTGAACAATTCGCACAACCATCAAAGCTGATATCAACTGTACACCTTTGCAACTCGTTTTTGGAGTCACACTTTGCTTACCTGGACAGTTCTTCGAGGAAACAACCAACATTGCCGATCTTGACCCAATCAACTATGCTCATCTATTACAATCCGCCATGCAACATCTGTCATCAATTCCACTTTGCTAACAAACTATGTCATCCTACATTCCCGCCGATCAGGTTGTTGTACACACCTTTTTGTCTGCCACGATGCCGCCTGCAAGCCATTGCAAGCACTGTACGATGGCCAATTCAAAGTGCTCCAGCGCAACCACAAGACTTCATTCTTGACACCAAAGGTCAAAGACAAACAAATAGCATAGATCGCTTGAAAGTAGATCACCTAGACATATTTGATAGAAATCATTTAAACAATTTGTTTGGTATAGCATGCCTTTGCAAGCAATTATATGGGATTTTCGCATAATAACCCATAATAGGTAGAAGATAGAAAGTCAATCTTTACAAATTTATTATTTTCACTTAGAATTTTGTTTGAATAATGAATAATCCTTGCGTCTTGTTTGGAATCAGAGGATGTAAACAGGCGTAACTCATTGTTCAGTTGACTTGATTACAACTCAATCAATGTCACCCGTTTTGTTAGTTATCATAAAAGTTGGTTTAATTGATCTCTGCTTTTTGCTAATTATAATACAATGACCCTAAATGGTCCCACCTTGATGCTGCCACCTAAATTTTCCCACCTTAATGGTCCCTGCTTGAATGATCCCTGGTCCCATGGTCCAACCTGATGGTCCCGGCTCCCACTTTTCCTGTTTGCCTGTAGGAAGTTATTGGTTCTCCGATTTTTGGCTTATCAGAATGACCCTCCATAAAATTGAGTTCAACCTGTTTGGTTAATCAAGAATGTACCGTAATACTTCTAAAACCCAGCTTCTGACTTTTTCAAGAGCTGGGAATGAGATATATTGTACATAGACAACTGGCTAATGCATAATAATCATGTAGTTCTGATGCATCTATATAGACTTTTTTCAAATAGACCTCAAAGTCCTTAACTGGTGGCGTCAGATCAACCTGGTTGGAGTTCATCCGGAAGAGCAGCAGAGGATTTCAGATAATTCTCTTTTTACTTTATAAAGCCCTGGTTTGCCTCCTTTGTCTCATTTTGTATGATATGGGCATTGTATCTATAAACTAAATCTTTTGCTAACTTCAAAAAAGGCTGGGATTCTCTTGCAAGACTAAAATGCAATTTTGTTTCCCAGGTTTTACACCAAGATTTCAGACTTAAAGAGTATATTTGGTGCTGCTACAGTTTATGTAAGACCTGCAGTTCCTGTTATTGTCAATTGCTTGCGTTGTGGGGCAGATGTTCCACTATATGACCTTCAAGAACATCAAAGCTCTCAAGAATGTTTCCAGGATGTTGACGATGATGGTCTTTTTAAAAAACAAGAAAATGAAGAACATGTTAAGAACATTTGAGCCTTCAAATCGGAAAAATTAAAAACAATTCATGACTTTCTTCGATTTCAGTGCTTTTATAAAAAAATGTGTATTCATTTTTTTGAAATTATCAGATTATCAACTATCAATTACCTTATTACCAATCTTGTCTGGCATGAAATTGTCTGGAGTCACAAGAGGGAAATCGATGAGCTATGCAACGGACTTGACGCAGTTGGTTTACTTGGGATCATTAAAGCAAGCCCTGAGCAATGCAAATCTTTGTTCTCTTTTGATTACAGCAAAGAGTTTGGCCAAAATGAGATTGCAGATTGTTTGGATTAGACCCCTCAGCAGAAAGATTTGTTGAAAATCAGGCGTATGAATGGTTTAATTCATACATTAAGGAAGATAAGATAAATGAAAGATACCTCTCTGGTTCTACATTAAAATCTCTACTCCAGTTTGCCACTGGATACCAAGTGCCACCACCTGGAGAGCAACTTCCAAAAAGAAAGATTCAATATCACTTTAAACAATGTCAAGTAGAAATGGAATGTACACAATGTACAAAGTGCTATTTTTATGTATGGACTCCTCGGGGCTCTTTTACTGACTGCATTAAACTAGAGGAGAAAATCTGGGAAGAAGAACTCAAAGCTAGTTTTGAAAAATTTTATTCTGAACTTTCCATTTCGACTATTTTTGTTTAAATCATATGATTACATAAGTATTTAGCATTTACAAAATAGGATAGTGTTAATGATAATTAGTGTTCAACGTTCTTAGAAAATGTCTGTTTGAGATGATTACTTACTTAATAAGAGATGCTTGAATATTACACAATGCTGAACAAGTCATAATGATATCATCAGCAAGAGGGAGTAACATCAATGGAAGCGTGTTCTTTAATATCCTAAATGTTTTTATGCGTTTGATGGCTCTTTCCACATGGATGCGCAAGTTTCCAACCTATTTGGTTTTGGCACATTCTGACTTTGTCATTTGAGCTTTGATTCAGATTTAGGGTGCTATCTATTTCAATACCAAGATATTTGTATTGATTTGTGTTAAGTATTTTGGAGCCTCGGT
>JAADKT020041897.1:0-10789 GCA_011763395.2 Chrysaora chesapeakei
TTTCAGGAGTTTTTATATATATACATACATATTTGGTTACATTAGTTCTTATAAGCAATTGATTGGCATGAAGGTTTCACGAAAAGGTCACAAATTGCTTTCTGTCCTGTCAGATCCTTAAATTATTGCACTGAAGAGTATCAATTTTTTCCTGAATTTAAAAATTAGATTCCCCATCTAACATGGAGCACACCTAAGGGCATTGGCCTAAACAGCCTCTGTGTGGTGATGAGGCAATGGCAAGGTGGGGGCCTCGTAGACTTATTCCATGAGTCGTTTGCTCCTCAGGCCAATCTGATAGATATAGGTCGCTCACGACTCATCATCTTCCTAATGAAAACCTGGGTAGAAATTTGATGCAGCTTGCGAATGCGAAGTTCTACGCGAATTTGCCAATTCAATTTTGCTCTGCAGCCATTGCTTTGTTGCCGTTGATAATTTACTGTTGAGAAATGGAAGTTGCCAGGAACCAAGCAAATTGCAGATTCGAAAAAATACTGCGCTGTGATTGGTTTCCAGAAAAGTCTGGTTTTTGTCCAGCTCTTTGTTCTAAAGTTGATAAGACCCACTCTGAGCATTAGGCCATTCAATTCAATTTTTTTAAGTTAATAGATGTTGCTGTTGCTCTACAGTTTACAAAGAGTGGGACTTATGTGATGAGTCTAGTGGCCTCACCTCAGATTTAGGCCTAATTTCAATGCTTCAGAATGCAAATGCAGAAGTCAAGTTTTTTGTGACTAGCAAATTTTTAACCATTATAAAGTAAAGTTCGATAAAATAATTAACAACAGCAACGTACCATTTGACAATCCATTTGTCTCTCTCACTGAGAATGCTGGGTTTCAAGCTTTGCATTTCCTCAATGTGGGCTTCGCTGCTGGTAGATTCCGCCAAGTGAAAGAGTTAAGACACTTAAACCTGTCAGGATACTCTATTAGAGACTCGCTATTGTTTTTTGGAAGAAACAATAAAATTGTAAGCATAAACATGAGCTGGTGTGATAATCTAAGGACAGAAATGGTGAAAGAGTTTCTCTTGATGCAGATCAGCACTTTGCAATATATATCTCTAGGATCTTTTTCAGCCGTAGGTCCTGATGTAAGTTTACTCAAATTGTATCACTTCATTTTACTCACTTCACAACGTTTTCACAACGCTTCACAAAGTTTTACGTCTAACTATTAAAAGAAGACACAATATTACATTAAATGGTCTTTTTGAACTTTGCTCTGTTTGAACTTAAAACCAATAGCTATGTTTTGGCTATGAATGAGGCAAATGATTTACACATTCAACATCAAACAAGTATAATGTAAGGAAGTGATATTTAAGAACTTAAATCCAGAAATGTCCATTACAATGCAGCTTCCAGCAGTAGAGACCATTTCTCTTTATAATATGTGCAAGGGATGTGAAACTAGTTACGAGGCAATTATCATCAAACTTAAGGAGCACAGGAACCTGAAAAATATATATGTCTTTAGTTGTGAACCTGCATCAGTTAATCTAATAAGAAACACATGTAAAATCCTCCATGTCAACTTTGAAATAAGAAACAGATCAAACATGATCACAATTGAAGAATTTATTGCCAATAATGGGCTTGACTAAAATGAAATGCATTATTGATGATCCAAAATCAAATTCTGTAACCTAAAACTTGTATTTAATTTTTTTGATGTTCTCACTGAAAAAAATAACCATACAATGATGGTGAAGGGAAAAGCAACATCTCACCTGACACTTTGGTTGTTGCCAGCCACTCCTCAAGGAAATTAAATGAATACAATGCTTCCAAAGCAATTGATAGACATTTCTGTGCACAAAATAGCAGCAAGACCGAAGGCAAGGTTCAATACAGTTCAGAAAAACTGTGGCCTAAAAGGCAAAGTGGGCCTAAAGGCAGGTTCGGGTTAGCATGAAAGTAGATATTCAGCTGAAGTAGAATGTCCAGTCATTTGATTCATGAATGGAAATATTTTCAACCATCAGCCTTTCGTCTGATTTCGCATTTTATCCATGTTGAAGTAAGCATCCAGGTGCTGCCGTACTGCCGCTCGGACATTGCCCACAAATAATGCTATACACATTCACTAATATTCGCTAAATTTTTCCCTTTGCTATTTCGTGCTATTTCGTGGAGAACAATTCCAAGGTTTGACCCCAAGTTTTGTCAAAACAATGCAAATGACGATGAAATGAACGTCATAACAGAAATGCATGGCTCTGGTCAGTCATTGGTTTATTTTATGTTCTACGTCACAGGATGTTTCTGCCACAGAAGGACAGACTTGCCACAGCACAGAAGTTAACCAAGAGAAGAATGCAACAGCATTCCTTGAATTGATTCAATTTTCAGATGAACGCCCACATTCTCAGTGACGAGAGAAGCTCCTGGTGATGGCAGGAAAGCGTTTCAAATACTGAAAGACCACTATGCTGGCACTGGAAAGCCTAGAATTATTTTACTTTATACACAGCTAGCATCTTTGAAGAAAAACACTTCCGAAACGAAAACAGATTACATATTAAGAGCAGAAGCAGCTGGTAACGCCCTAAGAAATTTCAAAGAAACTGTAAGTGATGGTCTTTTAGTTGCAATGACTCTTAAGGGCTTACCAGATGAGTACAGATCCAAACTTCTCAAAAATTTAACCAACCTTAACGAAATTTTGAAGTTCACTGAAAAAGTCGTTCTGATCAAACTGAAAAGAGTGAAAATGTTGTGTTGATGAGCTTAGAGGCTACCAAAAAACGAGACTTAAATTCACTATTATATCAATATTGGAAATTTCTGTAATTTCAAAACAAGTAGTATTCATGTGTTGACTAAACATAAAATAGAAACTTTAGGCATTTCAGGAAAAAGGAAAGGGCGCAGACAGTTTTTGAGAAAAGGGTCAACCAAGAAAGAGTGCCATCTTTCAATTCAATTCAGTTCTTTTATGAATCGTCATGGTCCATCTATCGTTGTTATAAGAAGGCAAATTCATCAAAAAAACAAACGAAGGAAATACCCACATTTGATTTACCACTTGTGTTCCTTATTATGCAATAAGTAGCGACAAGAATAAGATCTTGCTGCTCCATTTTCTTTAATGTCTGAGATTTTTGTTTGGTTGTCTTATATACTTGGCCATATGCATTGCATCATCTGAAAAAAAAATATTTTGAAATCAGTTTTACTTTCTCCCTCTTGTACAACACCAGACCACAAGAGGCCCAATCGCACTAATATCTTGAGTGATATAACCTTACTTGTGTTGTTTTTTGCATAAACGTCCTATTTTCGATATAGATATTTGGTTGTTGCTGTTGTTCAGAAAACGCCACATTGTGATAGCTTTATACGTATATAATAAATAATAACAAAGTGTGAAGCTTTTCTGAATAGCCTTGATACAACATTGTTTCGTTTTGCCTGAATTTTGGTGAATTTTTCAAAGTAAGATAGAGCGGTCCTATGACTGTGGCCAGATCAAAGCAACCCCCATTCGAAAAATCATGATGCCTGGATTCCTTACGTTTGTTTTGTTTTGTAACTGTAGAAAATAATAAACCGGGGGAGCACTGCTGTGATTTTTGTTGAAATTTGAATGCGTTTTGGCCATAGTGATAGGACCGCGCCTCGGCAGATTCCAAACTGCCAAACAAATAAAACATTTTCGTACCTGTTTTCAACGATTTAGTAAAGGAAAGTTAAAACAAATGTAGTCTGTAGACAGTTTAGGTGCTGGGGAACATTTTGATGTAAAGAAGTTGGCGTTTAACGCAAAATTCACCGAAATTCAGGCAAAACAAAACAATGTTGTATCAAGGCTATTCAGAAAAGCTTCACTCCTTATTATTATTTATTATATGCGTATAAAGCTATCACAATGTGGCATTTTCTGAACAATAGTAACAACCAAATATCTATATCGAAAATAGGACGTTTAGGCAAAAAACAACACAAGTAAGGTTTTATCACTCATGATAATTGTGCGATTGGGCCTCCTGTGACCAGACTTTTCCACCAATTTACCACATGGTGACGGTAGCTCCTCGAGTTGGACTGTACCGCATTGTGCGCAGTTTGTCAAGGTGTCAAGCACCCCAGTTGTAGGTGTGTCATCAAGACAGCTTTGGGGGCTGGCTACTTCCATCTCACTCCTGGGTTTGCAAATACCAGCGCTTTTGTCGTGATAACGGACCTGGAACAAAGAAAAACAAGGGTTGTACAGCATTGCAGCCACCCCCTAAGGCCACAGGAATGCACCCAACAGTCAGTCGTTAAACGTTGACGATTTCCGTCCGTAACTCTCCCTTAGCAACGGACCTCAGGTTGATTGTTTTGGAAACAAAGGACCTCCTTGTTTCAGTCAGTTGCGGCATAGCAATCGCTGGACAATTTCAATTTAGCTGCTGCGTCAGTAGATGAAATAAGAGCTACTTTTCGACGCAAAAATAACGAAAAAAATGTTTTTCTTACTTTTCAAGTTTCACTTTTGATGACGTCATCGATAGCTTTCACACATCATATCTTTTAACATTTCGGTTTTAGGATATAGGTTTCTTGGTACATTTTGTTCAGTTTTTCATGCTCTTTCAATTAGTGCTATTTGTTTTCAAGTTTGATGACTTTCATTTTTTTCTAACTGTCACCATTTACGTCATGGATCACGTGACAACTGGGGGAAAATTTTTTTGAACACCCTTGAAAATTTAAATGTACTACTATCAGGAAGTAGAAACAATCTCCGCCAGTTTGTTGGAGAAAATTCCGTCTATATAAAAAGTTAATCAGAGGCAATTATTAAAACATTATGTGTCAAACAACTCTTTACCACTTCATTTTTAGCCTTTTACGGCATATAAAAAGTTGTTCAGCCTGAAATTTCCAAAAAAAATGTTATATAATATGTCTATATTTGAAGAAACTTTTATTTCTGCTTATTCGCGCATGTGCAATTAAAAAAAGGGACTGGAAAAGAGAGTTCTCCCACTTGGAATTATGGGGAATTTTTTTCCCGTAATCTATATACCCTAGGGAGACTCTGTGCAAAGTTTCAGATTTATAAAAATTTTTTCCCAGTAGTGATGATAATTTTAGTTAGACTCCCGGACTATTAGGACTGAGTGATCACTTGACATTACAGATGGAATACCTAATTGAGATTATTTCAATTCACAACCCAGTGTCTGATTCGAAGAGATACTCTTATGATCGAGGTAATTATATATCTTTGAAAAATGAATTGAGTAACATAGATTGGGACAAAGAATTCAAAGGCATGTCCTTGGATTCAATGATGTTGCATTTTGAATCAAAACTACTTACTGCTGTAGACAGATATGTTCCAAAGCATAGCAACATCTCCAATGAAAATAAAAAAAAAACAACCAGCCTGGATGAGCAAAGATATTCTCAAATCTTTGAAAAAAAGCATAATGCCTAGAGAAGATGGTATCTGACTAAAAGAGGGAAAGACCATGAGAGATATAAACATCATTGTAACAATGTCAAATCAAAAATTCGAAAAAAGATAAGAGATTTCGAGAAAAACATTGCTAGTATAATCAAATCAAATAGCAAAAAGAACTGGAAATATGCTAATTCAAAATAAAAAACAAATCAAGAGTACCCGACCTAAGGATTAACGAAGATCTTTACACTTCCTCAGAACAGGAAAAAGTAGATATCTTGAATATATTTTTCACCTCAGTATTTACAAAAGAAAATTTGACAAACCTACCAATAGATAGTATCGAACACCAACTGCAGTGCTATACTAGACAATGTTGAAATTACTGAAAACTGCATATTACAAATGATTAAGTCTCTGAATGCATCAGAATCTCTTGGACCAGACAACATACACCCAAGAGTGCTTAAAGAAAGTGCTGAAGAAATTGTCTGTCCACTGTCTATTGTCTATGATTTTCAAAAAAAAAGCCTTGAAACTGGGGTATTGCCTTGTTCATGGAAAAAAGCTAATGTCTCACCTGTTTTCATAACAAACATAAGAAAGACAACTATAGACCCATCAGTCTCACCTCAGTTGTATGTAGACTGTTGGAGACGATAATTAAAAACACCATTGTAAGTTATTTAGATGAGAATAGCCTTTTCTCATCAGAACAATTTGGTTTTTGTCGCAAGCGCTCTTGTGTATTACAACTAATCGAGTTTTTTGAAGATGTAACTTCAATGCTAGATGAAGGAAATTTTGTTGATGCTGTTTATTTTGACTTCGCGAAGGCGTTCAATTTGGTACCACATCAGAGACTACTACGTAAGATAAGATCTTATGGAATCGATGGACAGATCTTGGACTGGATATCTTCATTTCTATCTAACCGTAAGCAGCGTGTCGTTCTAAATGGTTAGAAATCATCTTGGAGTAAAGTTTCAAGTAGTGTACCACAAGGCATCGTATTGTGAAAATTTGTGTAAAGTGAAAATTTTTGCGGACGACTTAAAATTATACTCTTCAAGGATAGAAAATAAGACCAAAATTCAATCAGACATCACAAATATAGGGAAATGGTCAAAACAGTGGCAGCTTCCAATTAATATAGGTAAATGTTGTGTACTTCACCTAGGAAATAAAAATAAAAATACAAGATATCATCTTCATGATGAGAAGCAAAATTGTAACATTGACATCTCAGAGGACGCAGATGTAAAAGATTTAGGTCTTTTTATTGACAATAAACTAACATTTGAAAAACAAGTTGCTGAGTGTGTGAGGAAAGCAAAACGATGTGCTATGGAAGTTTTCAAGTGTTTAAACAGTCTTGCGCCAAGGATGTTCAAGAAACACTTTAAAAGACTGGACCATAAAAAGGACACCTGAGGCAACAAATCAAATCTCGTGCTGCCGAGCATAAGAACAGAAAGCGCCCGAAAAGCATTTACTTATCAAGGTGTAAAAATATACAACAGACTGCCACCTGAACTGAAAAATTCCATAGAACTGCATGTTTGCTGTTCAGAGCTTCCTTGACAGATTTCGGTTCATCTATATTTATTGTTGAAGAATCAGCAATACAGCAATCATGGGAGTATCATTCTTTGAGCACCTCTATTAAAAAACCTGGATCTTGAGCAATTTCAGACTCAGCATGGATGACTTGAGTTTCCTCCTCCTCATTAGATTCAGGATATTCATAAAACATAATCTCCTGTTTATTGTTCTTTCCAAAGCTGTCGAATTCATTCTCAAAGCTGTGGAGTTTGTCCTTGTAGAATATGACATTTCTACTTCCCAGGAAACGACGGAATTTAAATCATAAAGTGTAAATCAAAATTCTTGTCGCAATTTCGCATGTGATAACATTGATCTAGTGCTTTCAATTTTGTTTTCAACAATGCACTTTTACTTATGCAGTCCAATCAGGTTCTTTATCTTAATCAAATTTTGATGCCATAAATCAGTGAAACAAAAGTCTTCATAAGAAAGAAAGTAACTTTTGCGAGTTATGTGAGACACACAAATAGATAAAGAGAAGCTTGCTATACAGCCTTATCGGTTATTGTTATTTCCAAAAACACATTTTCACTGATGCAGTTGAGTCAGGTCTTCTACTGGTATCCAATTAAGGTTTTTGTAAGTCAGTGAAACAAAAGTCTGCAGAAGAAAAAAAAATTTTTTCCCAGTTATGAGAAAAAAGTCAAAAGATAGAGTAAAGCTTGCTTTACAACCCTAGGTACATAAATTTGTGGGGCAAGCCCAATTTTTTTGAAAAAGTAGTTGGTTTAGGTTAAATCAGTAAAACAAACATCTCTATAAGAAAAAAGGTTTGATTTAAATTTTGCCAGTTGTGTGAGACACATCAAAGATAGAGAAAAGCTTGCCCTACAACCCTATCTAAGTGTTTTGGTGAGGCAATCTTGCATTTTTTAGAAAAATGTTATTTACAACAAGACATATCCAGTCAAGCAGTCGAATCCTTCTTCTAGGTTAGGTGTCATAAATCAGTGACTTTCCCAGTTGATGGGATGACTACACATTCCCTATTTCGAAAAGTGTTTTCCAAGTTTCATTCTGCTTGGACAACTCAGGTGCACTGACTCTACTCTGATGACATTTCTAACAGAAATCAGATTGTCACAGCACACTGTCAAAGAGATAGTGGAACAAGGATATACTGTTATGCATTATCCATTCCAACCTACATTTTCCTGCACAATAGCAAAGGTTCGAGGTCAGACATTGAACAGCATCATTGTATGGGTTGACACCCAGTCACCTTGACACCTTCTTTATGAACAGTCTATACAGCGTTCTCTTGTGTTCTTAAGAGTGATGACATCTTCTTGCTGACAAAAGTAACACCAGATTACCTTTGACCATCCAGTTAATAACTATCTAACAATATGGCAATTCCTGACTCTTTTCTGTGTTCCAAGATATACCTTAAGTACTCAAGCATTTACTATTTCTCCAATATTGAGGACTTTTTTGCACTGTTTCTCTGCATTTCTGTAGTTTCAACACCTTTCATTTGTGACAATTGTTCCACAACATATTTCGTATTATCTTTTCCTTTTTTCTAGATTTGCATACCATAGTCTCCGAGGAAGAGAACTGAAGGTGTGACATTCTTCTCGCACCTCCCTAAAAATTTCTTGTTGACATATGGCAAGGCAGAAAGAAAGTAAACCCACCAACAGATGTAAACCAACAGATCCGCAGACCTGCTGTTGCTGCTTCTGAATTTGCTCCTACCATTGTTGGTAAGAACAGCATTATTGAAGAGCTCTCTCTGTTGAAGGAAGACATTGTTGCCAAGATTGAAGACATGCAGTCATAAAGGAAATTTTTAACAATGATGATACAGCTGACTTTATGGAAAAGACTTTCCTTATTGACAGTACACTCTTTGAAACAAGTATTCAATGCAAGACAATGAAAACACTATACTGCAACATTGACAGCTTCACAAATCAGATACGACTGCCGGATGGATCAGATGCGGACTTCAAACAGAAAAAGAATCTCAACTTCACCAGGGAGATCACGATCAATATGCACCAGGCAAGCACAAGAAAAACAGCTTCTGCTGCAGATGAAAAAACTTCTTCCATCCTGGCACACCTATCTGTGGCACACCTATCTGGACCCTTCCTCATTTACTGATGTTACACCGCTTCCAAAGAAACCCATATAAAATATGAGGACATGAAACATAAATATAGGAAAAAAACAGCTCTTCTTAAACTATGATGTTTACCTTTTCCAGTATAGGTGCTGTAAATCAGTGAAAGAAAAGTCTGTCTACGAAAATAACTTGGATTTTGCCAGTTAATTTGAGACACATCAGTAGACAAAGAAAAGCTTGATCTACAACTCAATCTTATTGTTTTGTGGATCAACCCTGCATTTTGTAGGAAATTTTTATATTCAAACAGATATTACCGCTCATTGAGTGGAGTCAGGTCCTTTAACTTTTTCCAGTTTAGGTACTGTAAATCAGTGAAACAAAAGTCTGTAGAAGAAAAATTCTAACCTTTTTGCAAGTTCTGTTAGACACATCAGTATAATGAAAGAATCTTGCTATAAAACCGTATCTAACTGTTTTTGCTGGGCAAGCCTGAATTTTTTAGACAATTGCTATTTTCAACAAGACATTTCCAGTCAAGCAATCAAATCCTTCTTCTAGTTAAACTGTCATAAATCAGTGAAACAAAAGTCTGTATAAGAAAATATTTTTAATTTTGTCAATTACAATATATACATCAATAGATAGAGAAAAGCTTTCTCTAAAACCCTATCTAAATGTTTTTGTAGGGCAAGCTTGCATTTTTTAAAAATTTTTACTTTCAACAAAACATTTTCACTAATGCAGTCGAATCAGGTCCTTTAACTTTTTCCAGTTTAGGTGCTGTAAATCAGTGAAACAGAAGTCTGTAATAGAAAAGAATTTAGATTTGCCATTTAATTTGAGACACATCAGTAGATAGAGAAAATATTGCTCTACAATCCTATCCAAGTTCCTTTGTTGGGCAAAGGCTCCACTTCTTAGAAAATTGTTGTTTTCAACAATATACTTTTACTTATGCAGTCCAATCAGGTTTTTTATCTTATTCCAGTTTCGTGCCATAAATCAGTGCATCAAAAGTCTTCATAAGAAAGAAAGTAACTTTTGCCAGTTATGTGAGACACACCAATAGATAAAGAGAAGCTTGCTCTACAGCCTTATCGATGATTGTTATTTCCAATTAAGCTTGCTCCAGAGATAAAGACAACAAATTTTAGAAAAACTGTTATTTTCAACAAAACATTTCCAGTCAAGCAGTCAAATCCTTCTTCTAGTTTAGATGCCATGAATCAGTAAAACAAAAGTCTGTATAAAAAAAGTTAAATTTTGCCAATAACATTAGATACATCAATAGATAGAGGAAAGCATTCTCTACAGCCCAATTTAAATGTTTTTGTGGAGCAATATTGTTATTAGAAAACTGTTATTTTCAACAAATCTTTACCTTTTCTAGTTTAGGTGCTGTAAATCAGTGATAGAATAGTCTGTATAAGGAAAGAACTGCGATTTTGCAAGTTAATTTGAGACACATCAATAGACAAAGAAAGGCTTGATCTACAACCCTATCTAATTGTTTTGTGGAGCAAGCCTGCATTTGTTAGCAAATGTTTATTTTCAAACAGACATTATCACTCATTCAGTTGAGCCAGGTCCTTTAAAGGGCGAATTGCATGAACACGGAAAATTAGGGAAATAGGTTTTCCATGCCGTTAAAACTGAATGTGGGGTTGAAAAATAGCTTTGAGCATCCCTGGTGCGTGGG
>JAADKT020042008.1:0-10786 GCA_011763395.2 Chrysaora chesapeakei
TAGAATTATGTCTTCCCATTTAGTTTGTTAAAATCGGTTATAAGAAAGGGTTAATCACTCACCTAAACTCCTTTTTTGATTTAAAGGTTCGTATGCTGGCTCAGTGGCGGGAACATTGTTTTCTGGATTTCTGTGTGAATTAGCTGGATGGTCAACCGTTTTCTATATATTTGGTAAGCTCTTAGCTCTTTTTTCTATCATTATTTTTGCGATCTTTCATACTTGCTGCAGTTTGTCAAAGTGCTTTCTTAATTATCGTTCAAGGGACTCTGGGCATCTTATGGTCTATTATATGGTTGATAATTGCAGTGGACTCGCCGAGCCTTGATCCAAACATTTCATACATGGAGAGAAAATACATTGAAGATAGTTTGAAAAATGATCATTTAACTCAAAAAGTAAGTCGTTATTGAAAATCATGTTTTCAAAGCGAATTACTAGCAAAACGACTAATCATTGCTTGTAAAGCAGATCTCAAATGTTACACCATCAACGTTTGAGCGTTTGGCCAATGCCTTATTTCACTTTCCTGAAAGCTTTGTTCTTATAAACCTTTTCAATTAAGGGCATCGTTTTCAAAAATTTTGAAAATTGCATGGCCCACAAATTCTGCTTAGCTACTTTTGCTTGCCAAGCAATGTTTGATCGTTTGACCGCCTTTCCAACATTTCTTGTCAAACATTACTTTTGCTATTGTCAAAGTTCGACAATTGCAACAATTCGGTACCTGGCAACATTTCTCAGCAACAAGGCGTTCGTGCTCGCGCATTAACAATAACTTCGTTGTTCCAAAATGTTGGGGGGCAATGTTTTAAACGTTCAAACATTCCTTGTAAAGCAAATTTAATTGTTTGACCGTCAATGTTTGATTGTTTGGCTGAGGTCTTAAAGTGCTCAAACTGAATGTAAGGCCCGTGGGGGGGGGGGGGTACTTAGTGTATTTTGTTGATGGGATTTGCACTCCTTCCCGGCTATCGATTTTGCCCCCTTTTTCTACCACCGAGTATCAAAAGAAGGTACTTTTTATAAAGCCGGTTGTCAAAAGGGACATTTTGACAGGGTGGACTGTTACTTTAATGTTGTGCAGTGTATTTTTTACATTTTGGAATGTACTTTTCGCCGATTTTTTCTAAAGCCGGGTATCATTTGGGATGGAAAATTCTAGAGCCGGGTCAAAAGAATTTCTTGGAGTGCACACCCCCGTCTGGTTTAAGTCAAGTAGCCCCCCCCCCCTGGATATAAGGGCAAAATTTTTGTACGAACCAATTTTCGTAAAGGACAAGGCTCTAAGTTCAAATTAGTATTGATTATCACAACCCAGCATTTTCACTAATTTTGCTTATTTTCGTTTAGGTCAGTAATCCTCCTTGGTTGAAATTCATGACTTCTTTACCTGTCATTGCGATTCTCGTTGCTCATACATGTGAAGGATGGGGATTCAGTACAATGCAGACATGCTTACCAAAATATCTCACAGAAGCCCTTAGTCTCAGGATATCAGTAGTAAGTTAAACGATAATAAATTGCAATTCTTCAAATTTAATTTGGGGAATGACCGCTTGGGGCTGTTTCGGACTCCCTGTTAGTGTTGCTTCTTGCCAGGGCCTCTGTACCAATCAGAGGCTGTCAGTTGGTTATAAAAAGCTGGAGTTTGTTGGGATCGTTCTTGTTCACGTTTGCAGAATTTCCGCCCCGGGGGTACTTGAAAGAAATTTGGACAAGGGGGCTTAATTTACTTTTTTTTAGTATGAATTTTGGGTAAAATTTACGCTCAGATTTTTTCATCAGATTTCTAACATTCTGTCGTTTTGAACTAGGATCGATTGATATTAAGGAGAAGACGTTGACGTCAATAGCAATTGGCTACTGTGGAAATTCCATACAAGGCACTTCGCACTTTTTTGTTATTAGCCTTCCATTCTGTTTTCGAACTTTTCTGTCAGTTTGTTATTGGCTCCGCTTTATGTTTTGTTTGAAACAACGTTTACAGTAGTTCTGTAATAGCAAATTTTAGCACGTTTAAAAACTTCAGGCGCATCAAAACGAATGCTGACCAAACGCCAAGACATAAGGAGATCAAAGAAAAGCTGATCAGATTGGTCAAAAAGTTTGAACATGTCCGACATCAGACGACATCAGACAAGATTTTATTGTCAGATTGTCTGAAGAGAAGAAAATCTGATTTTATACTGATGGTTACTGATAATCTCTTCTTTTCCACAGGCTGGAATATATGCAGCACTTTTATATTTCGTTATGGGTATTTTTGTATTCTCCGGTGGTCAAGTAGCTGATGTTGTTAGGCAGTGGGGATGGCTAAGCACTACAAATGTCAGAAAAGTATTCACATGTACAGGTGAGCGAATCTAAATGTTTTACTTTGCCAAACGATCAAACATTTTGGTCTTAGATTTCAGATTTACTTTACAACTTTCAGATTTGTTTTGGTTTTCTTCAATTTATCCTCCTATACGAGATTTTGGTTAGATGATACCATGATATCCGGGTTGAGAGAATTTCAAGGCTAAAAACTCAACCGCATATGGACGGCAAATACCCTAGCCAAAATTATATTGTGTACCCCCCTTCTAACGGTTACTACTTATTACTATTGTAAAATTTCTTATAGGTTTCTTGGCTCAAGCAATTGCATTCATGGTAGCAGTTCACATGGAGAACATCCACCTCGGAGTTGCCATCCTGATCCTTGGCGGTGGAGTGGAAGGGCTCGCATGGGCTGGATTCGCAGTTAATCATTTAGATATTGCACCAAGGTATTCTAGCATCCTTTTTGGCATTACGAATACCTCATCGACAATCCCTGGCATTTTGAGTCCATTATTGGTTGGCTATATCACGGAAAATAAGGTAAGATGTTTACTTAATATTGAAGATTCTAGCGCTGCATTGCTTGCAGGCCCAAATGTTGTTTTGGTAAGATTTTGGGATTGTATAGAGCGGTCCGAAATGAGTCTTTTCCCTTAGCTGGTTGCATTTCTGTTTGCTTATTCACGATGCTGCATGCTCTCTGTTTGCACTCTGTCTGCTTTCTGTTGAGAAGCACCCGTGCCTCAGCCTTTAATTCGGCCTCTGGTACATTTGGACACTCGATTCCTGCATCGACATCAGCAATCATCCTTTCCAAGCATATCACCCAGCTGTTCCCCGCTACCATTCAAATCAAATCTTCAAATCATTTACTTAAGTTCTTCACCACATCGTTCGGGATGACCCGCCGCTTGCCTATGCATACATACCGATACCTAGACTTATTACTTTCGTCGTAGTCTACGCTCCTCCACACTCCACCACCCCGCTCCAACTCTGAGGAAACAGCTGTATGTTGTTGTAGTTATTAGAAGCTGATTCCGAACGAGTGGGAGGAAGGTAATAAGTCTAACCGATACCCAGTTCAGTATCTTATTCGGGGACCGCCAGTTATTCATTCATTCCATACGGCCCAGCTACTGCCACATATTTTGTGATTAAGACCTTAAGGTGTAGGTGATGAAACTTAGTTTGAAGTCAAATGAACAGACGGTAATTTTTTATGGGTTGGTTGCATCATGTGTTTTAAATTTAAGACCTGGTCTTAAATATAATTGACATAAATTTGTTCGGAACATGGGTAGAAAGCAGTCCACAGAGGTAGTCATATAGCCTTTGATTGACTGTTGTTTTTTAGACGATGGAGGAGTGGAGGATGGTTTTCTATATTGGGTCTGCGACGTTTGTTATAGGATCTTTGTTTTATGGACTTTTCGCATCAGCAGAAAAACAGCCTTGGGCTGACGATGATGGTAATAGTTATGAAATTTTAACTGAGGAGGAAAAGCATGGCTAAAACGCTTGAAGTTCTAAACATATGAGTTTGGGAGCAAACTCGATGAACAACGTAATAACTCCTTAACCCTCATCCTACTGGGAGGGGGGAGGTGTTTTCCACCCACTCAAGGTTTCCTTGATGCAAGTAAGCTTCCAAATCAGGTTGACTAAGCCTTTGCACATTAGCTACAAAACGGTCCCAAAAAATATCAATAATAATAACAATAAGTCGCGTGACATTGCGTTATATGGAAAGCGGTCATGCCTATTTATACCATTTATACCTATGAAAACCTTATCAGTAAGTATTGACTGATTCTTTGCAAGATCATAGAAAAAAGTTACTGGTTACAAATGTACTGAAATTGACGGATTTTTATTGTTAGGAAGGTCGATTGTTTACTGACGTAATAGCATGTTTTCATAATGCTGTGGGAGACGTCCAGTTTACCAACGTTACTCGTCATGCATTCGCCAATGCCTGTGCTGAGTTTAATTGCTCTAGCTGGGCAGAAAGCTGATTTTTGGAGGGGGGTGGAAAACACCCTACCCCACCTCGACGATGTAAGATAAAAAAAATCCCGGTAGGGTTAGGGTTGGAAGAAACGCAGTTAACACAGCACCAAGACAGTTGCATATTCATTCAGCATTCACTAAAACACTAATTTATTCTAAACAATAGTGTCGTATAAAAATAAACATTTTTACACAAAAACCTCTCGTATTTGTATTAAGTTAAAAAGTAAACGAAAATTAGCAAATGTATTAAAATTGCTTTGATTTCTAAATGTTAGAAATTACTAAAAAAAATTAAAATTACGATAAACAAAGTGTATATTAACATTCACCATTTTCGCTACCTTAGCCAGTGTTCATTCATTTAAGGTCAGGCACTTTAGCTACCGTTTTCTAATATCTAGTCAAATACTGTACAAACACCACGCATTCAGGCTACGTATTATCTAGTTATCTACTTTAAAAGTTCACTAAATATTTAAAAATATAAACATTCGTTGTCAAAACTAAAGCGTTTGCCTTATTTACATAATACAATTTCAAGACTTCAGCCCGAGGGGTACTCCCTAACGTAGGCTGACAGGTATGTGCTCCTCATATGGGTGGGTTTTTCTTCGAAAATTCCTTACAACTGGGTCCGATTTATGCCTAAAATGCCTTAAAAGTGGGCATATAATCAAATTTTCTTAACATTTGGTACACAAATTCATACAAAAACTGGGTGGCTGAATGTGTAAAACAATACCTTAAAGGTGGGTTGGTTTGTAAAAACTCGGGGGCACAACCCTGTACATTTCGGGGTCAAGAACCCCCCGGGACTTAAGTGCCATAATACACACAGTGTAGTAGGACGGATGCTTCCTTGTAAAATCTTGGCTGAGCTCAGAAGGACTTCTTTCGAACAACGAAACACTCGATCAAGTCAATGATGCAGTTGATGCTTGCTATTTTCACTGAAGCCTGGTTCTCGTTTGTCGCAAACCAGATTGCAGAAAATCGTCGGCAACCGTCTGCGATCATCGCCGACTAAGTGTTTCTTGTCCGCGCTGATTGTTGTTCCACAGCCCCCAGTGCTGTTACCCGTGACCCGAAAAAAATCAAAAACCTCCTCATGATATTACCAAGAAATGGTCGCTGTTAGTCACCGATGTTGCTGTCGTGTGGATTTTCTGCCGACAATAATTGCAGCTGAAAAAGAAAACTAGGCCCTCGCAAAACTCAAATTTTCTCGTTTTCTCGCAAATCAAGTTCTCGTAAATTGCAAGCATTGTAAGGCCACGATTGCCGGTGGTCTCCAGCATATAACAACTAGGCTTTGAAAGAGGTTAAGACTTGTCATAAAAATATTCACACACATTCGGGCGAAGGGAATGTTTGGATAGCGTCCCCTTGCAAGTTAGCGGATGTCTGATGTATGTTTTTTCAGAACTGGTAGTATTTCTTGCTCGTCATGTAAATATCTTAACCAGAAGATATTAAGTGCATGCCTCCAGGGCATGTAGAAGAGTTATTTGACATAGCAAACGTGTTATTCAAAAAACATTCGTTATTCGTCAGTGTTCGTTACACGTGAACGTTCGCTTATTCGTCAACATTCGCTTATTCGTCAACATTCGCTTATTCGTCAGCATTCGTAATGCAACTTCATTCGTTATACGGCAACATTTGCAATACGTCATCGATCGTTGTACGTCGACGTTCTTTCCACTTCAAATTTCCTCAAACGTAACACACCTAAACAGTCGTTAGTGGTCTATACACTGATGTAAGACTTATTGCCTTCCTCCCACTCTTTCGGAAACAGCTACTAACAACCACAATAACATACAGCTGTTTCGTCAGAGTACTATAAGCAAACAGCAACCGTTTATTGCGGTTATTGTTGGTTGCTGTTTGCGAATAGTACGGATCGTGTAATGAGTCTACACTTATGAATACAATACGTTATAACTCCTCCTAAAAGCTGAACAATATTTTTGGAAAACAAGATTACTGAATCTCATTCCTGATCCAAAAGTAGCTAAGCTTGTAGCGAAGCGAAAGCGGCAATTGCATTAGGGAACATATACAGTAACACCTACAATGGGTCCTTTTTGCCGGAAAAAGAACCGGCTTCACAGAACTTGCTGGGCCAGACTCGATAGAAACGTAAGCCCCCCCCCCCGTTTTATACTCAGGCTAAATCAAACATTGTTTCTTAAATATTTGAAATTCGCATTGGAATCAAACATAACCAAATCAAACATTGTTTGTTGAGCGAGATTGTTGAATCAAATTTTTTTCCCGCTTGCGTCAAACAAAAAAAAGTTGTGCGGGCATTTTCTCAAACATTGCCCAGTAAATTCTGCTCCCCGAGCATTGTTTGGTGACGTGGCAAAAATCTCAAATATTGTGCATGAAACATTTGAAATTCGCATGCCAAACTAAATGTTTGACCATTTTGCCACGTCGCAAAACATTGCTAGTCAAACATTTTTTGCTTGCACTAAACAAAATATATCCTTAGACGTTTTCAAGAACATTGCCCAGCCCAACATACTGTATTTTGCTTGTCAAGCAACGTTTTATGACGTGGCCAGACGTTCAAACATTGCTTGATAAGTAAATCGCAAATGTTTGACAAACAATGTTTGATTGATTGGCCAGGGCCTAAAAAGCTTTCTCTAAACTATATTACAACCTAGACCTGCTAACAGATCCCGGAATCAAATATTTTCTTACGAAATTACTTGCTTATCTCAACGTGTTCCAGTTTTCGAAAATGCCTTTTTCAAATAAATTTTGGCTCCATTATCTGTAGTTAGTATCGCTGTCTTCTTATAATGTTTGATCAATTCTTCCATCGAATTAAAACTTCGCTGGCCTATCGAAAAACAACCATCCTCCACCCTGATTTTGAAATGCTTTGTTTTATTCGGGGCTTTCAGCGACAATGAGTAATCGCCAATCTGAAAAAAAAAATCATAAAAAAATTAGCCTCTATTTCAGTCAAGTTTCCTCCCATTTCTCCCCGTTTTTCTAGTCTACTTCTCTAGTAGACTGATTACCTGAGTCCCAGTTATCGCTCATGAGACCGAGGCTAGCACTAAAAGGAGATCGCTCAAACTTTGAGCGTCCAGCAATTCAATTCAATCGCAAAACTACGACCAGGTAATCAGTCTACTTCTCTAGCCTATTCTCCTTTTTTTCCTTCTCGTTCGCTCCTTCACAGTTTTTCCGCTACGCAATGTCCTAGTTCTTGTCAAACTCCTTGGTAATGAAAATGACACAGGAGGCTTTATGCATTCATTGCTTTCACCATAAAGGGGACCTCTGCGTAGGAGCGTATCTGTAGCCGGTTCAATTGATTTGATGGAATGGGAACAAAAGTTGAAATGAACTTTCGAACCTCGAAAAAAACCGAAAATTTTAAGAAATAGCTTTCGCGAAAATCCAATATAAGAATTTGCGCGGAAAAAGACTTCAAGCAACTGCAACATAATTTGCGGTAATGATCTTAAGCGAACTTTGACTTTTAAGGGATTTCAGGAAAATAATGTTGTATAGCGCTTTATTCTTGAAATAAGACGTAGAGCTGTGTAACAGAACAGTGCCTGGAAATAAATTTATTGCGGAAAATAATTCGTTTACTAGAAAATTTAGCGAGAATAAACTTGGGTGAATTTGAAACTTTCACGCGAATTTGCCTCTACAAAAGTGAAAAACTCAGAAAGGTTCTTCCCTTTAAACCCTTCAAAGTAATCAAAGCTTAACGTATGTTAAACTAGTTAAGCCTAAGTGAATAAGTTTTAAGGGATTTGACTTTGTAAGAGATTTGACCACGAATAATGACTTTTATCTTAGGTCAAGACCCTCATAAATGTTGATATTTAATGGTTATAAAACCGACACACCCAAGATTAGGAGTAGACTAAGAAAACGATTTTTTAGTCTACAATCACCGACTTTTGATTTATCCCACCTTCGGTCGCTTCGTCACACTGAGTTATTGTAAAAAAGCAACAACATCGATCGGTGTAGTGGGGCCATGTAATAAGTCTAGCTAGCAACAACAACAACAGCAACGCTACAGCACTGCAGCTGTTTCAAAGAGATTATAGCATTCGCATCTTTTGTGCCGCAAGGAAAGACTCAATACAATACACATCTTTTTCAATAAGCAACTGGACTTTCGGTCCAGCCCTCAAAGTTGCTTGAAATATCTAGTATTTCAGTTCTGGCAGAATGACTGGTACCCCCTAAAAACTCTTATTTCGGCTTTTTTCTTGCTTTTCAATGTAACTGACAAATTTGCGACGATTTACTGAATGAGGAAAGCCTTCTCAACCAAACGTTAATCAAAATCTCAGCCCTAATTCCTTATTGACCAGTTGCTTATTTAAAAAAAATTGTGTATTTAACCCTTTCACACCCGGATTTATTTTCATGTAACAGTTTAAATCTATATGAATGCAAGTTTTTCAGGGGGTAGCAAATACCAAGATAGCCAATTGAAAGCAAATAGCTTCAAAGAAATTAACTAGTATAAGTCCAATAATATATAATAAAATTAACCCCCCGACAATATCGCGTTTTACAGTGTTTATCAATGGACCATATGGTCCCTCTAGGAGGGAAAGGGTTATCAAGAAGTAGGAGAATTGTTACGAGAAATAGGAAGAATTGCTATGAGACTATATTACCTTGCTTTCGCTTTCACGCAGTAGAAACTCTCCAACTTCGCCATAATTCCACAACAATTTTTCACAATCGTATCTTGATATAGATCCATGGAACCACTCTTCATTTACAAAGCTACAATCAGTATTCACACCACGTGCGTTTAAAGTCAAAGAAGACCCAATACTATCTAAATATCCATTTATCTCTTGCACGTAATTACGCGGGACAAGGCCTACTTCCCCGCGTAATGTGCGTGCTTTCCACCAATCAGGATCGTCCTTGGGTTTTTCTATTATATGAAGTACTAGATCTTTATCAAACGATAGCTCTTCGTTTGACTGTGATTGAAACGGGTAGAGTGTTTTCACTGTACATATCACATCAATATAAAAGTCTTTATATTTTGGTATTATGTCATCTGGCATGGCGTAGTCAGGAAAATAAGCCTCGTTCTGGTCTGTGACGTAATTGCATGGAAACCAACCAGTTCTCTCCCCAGTCCTCCCTTGCCACCAACCGTCGTTCTCTTTTATAGTGACGACTACCTTGTCTCCTTTCTTTAGTTCCAGTTCATCTCCACGCATTGGTTTATAGTCAAACTTCGCCACGTAAGAATTTGAGAATTTCGTTGGAAATCTGAACGGGAAAGTGTTACTGCTATGTTCTATGGACATGTTATTATTAAATTTTTGTTTGCCGTTTTTGGCACCCATTTCTGCGTTTTAATCTTTTCTTGGTCACACAAGTTTCGCGAGATCTCGAAAATTCTGCAGTTGAAATGTTTCGAAAAGTTTTATTTTGTCTCAAACAATTCCAATTTCAGGTCTAAAAATGTCCAGTATTCCGTGGCTCAAAGAGGGTTCAACAAATTTAAATTTTCAAAGATACCTTTTCTCTTTAGAAATTCCCTACCCTTTGATCCACTCGTCCTCTGTTTGAATCTTCCACGAGCCTTTTTCTCTAAAAATTTGACGATCCGTTGTCTTTCGATCAATTCGACGAATCTGTTATACACAAAATTTTCACCGATTCGGAATCTCTCTCCAAAATTCCTCGAATTTGCGTCTCCGAATTTCCCTGTTCTTTGTTCTAATAATCACAAGATATTTTGTCGCATAAAATCTCACCAAGAAAGCAAGTCGTAAAATTTGCTTCGAAAGTCCCAAAATTCTGCCTATCAAAACTTCTACCACAACGAGAAAAATTTCGATGGTTGTCGAAATGTTAACGATTTTTCGTTGGAGGTATCTTTGTTTGGCAGAATACAGAATGTAAGTTCCAGTTTCTGAGAATGTGACTGATCCTGTGTAGCTTGGTCCAAATTTGTTCAATATTCCATTTGTTTCCCTCGGCAGTAGTTGCCTTATTTTTCTGTACCTGGTCGACTGAAATCTTTATTTCTTTTTGTTATATGACGAAGCAACAACAGCTAACAAAAACTCCTACGTGTATCCAAATTTATTCCGATTACTCTACAACGATAACCCTGTCATTTTCCTGAAGATTCACTTCTTCATTTCGTCATACTAGTTTGTCTAAGGCAGTCATAATCATCATATTTTCATATATGACACGGCAAACACGGTACCTAAAAATAGAAAAGACCCACACTTTATCAAAGATTATTGTATCACTTTCTGAATACCTACATAAATATAACTCATAAAAATAAAACTCCTCATAACAACAGTCATTTCCTAATCCTTCATGTCAAACCAACCCAATTTATCCTGAAGTTACATCAGATTAAAGTTTTGTTAACAGTGGAACCTCTGTATTAATG